>JABAKD010000003.1:3329670-3497170 GCA_012845835.1 Undaria pinnatifida
CAAAACGAAGGGGAAATCGAGAAGAAACAACCCAACCGGAGAGGAGAGCCAAAGCTCGGAAAAGAAACACAATAAAATGAAATAAAATAAATTAAAGTAAAACCAAAATAAGATAAACCGAACACGAGCCAAAAACCTGGACACGCAAGGAGGGAACAAAGGGGAAAAAAATACCCCAGAAAAAGACGAAAAGTGCTATGTACCTACTAGTCGGCCTGGTACCTTGCTACCCTGTCTGCCATCTCCTTCCTGCCTTCGTCCACCGCGGTCTCCCTTCTATTCCTCCTGTTGCCCCCCCTGCCCCCATTCCCTTGGACGGCTTTCCTTCTACTCCTCCTGTTTCCCCCCCTCCCCCCTTTGTGTTCTTCTCATTAAACCAAAATACCTTGTAAAAGAGAGAAACAACGAAGGAAACCAAGACAAAATAAATAAATAAATAAATAAATAATAAAAAGGGGAGCCAAAGCACGGGAGATAGAAACATACCCCGAGCATGAGCCAAAATGGACATGCAAGGGGGAAAGAAAGGAAAAAAATACCCCGGAAAAAGAAACAAGTAAAAGAAGGAAGACTGGGAGGGCCAAATAAACAGGCTCGTCACCTACCCGCCATGCAAGACTCCCTTCATAAGGATAAGAAGGGGAAAGAAAAAAAAGAAGAAAAAGAAAAAAAAATAAATTCACGGAAAAATCAAAGTACCAAGACATCACATTCCGAGCAGCCGCAGCAGTTTGCGGTACGAGTGGCATAGATAGAAAGGTTCCACCTACTAGTCGGCCTGGTACCTTGCTACCCTGTCTGCGGTCTCCTTCCTACTTTCATCTACCGCGGTTTCCCTTCTACTCCTCCTGCCCCCCCCCCTGCCCCCATACCCTTGTGCGGTGTTCCTTCTACCCCTCCTGCTGCCCCCCCTCCCCCCGTTCCCTTCGACACCACCCACGGCGGATGCGCGGCGCTGTCTACTCAGCTTTGCCTCATCCTCGTGCCACCTGCCCATGAACCGTTCAGCTGCTTCGAGGACCCCCCGGTACCACTTGCCCACCTTTTTGGCTGCAGTGGGCCACAGCGCGGTCCCAACTCCAAAAACTAAGGGGAGTGTTCCGTTGATCCCTCGTTGGCTTTGAACACCCTAAGGTCCTCAGCTATGGCTCTAGGCCAAGTCTTGAGTTGTCCGCCTGGTTTCGGGTTCTCCCCACCAGCGATCGTCCCGAACATCAACCGACGGGGCAGTCGAGCTGTGAGACGGAGTAAACCAAGCAAAAATAAAATAAAATAAACGACAGGAGGAGGAGTTCTGAAGAATGTGCTGCAAGAAGATCAGAAAGGCTTCAAGAAGAACAGCATTATTAACTACTACGTGCTGAAGAGGTAGTGACAGATGACTTGTTGCACGGACAAAATAACACCAGGAAGAGGAAGAAGATACCGATTCCGGCATAGTCTAAGGCCGCGGCGTGAAGGAAAATAGGGCAGCACACTCGATGTGTATAGTCTACGTATGTATTAAACATATACTGCGTATAACGAAAAAAAAGAAGTGGCAGAAAAATACTTCTTTTTTTTTTTTATCCTCCGGCGGATGGGGAAAAAAAAAGCTTTAGCTCACCACACTTTCACGTATTTTCATACGCGTCGTGTGTCGATTTAACTCAGTTGCTTTCGCAGCCCAACGCTAGCTGGCGCACCCTTCGGGTCCCATTGTAGGTATAGCGTGAGCTGGAAAAAGACATTAAAAAACGACCTCTTCGTCGTCCATGGCAGCCAGCATTCTATGATAGCATTCTGTTGTTCACTATTATTGTTTAGTTGTGGTGTAGGGTGTTGTGTTTCACGGATATATGAAAAATGTGATGCATACATACGTAGTGCATATCGCTTGTATAACGAATGACGACGATGGTTCTTCTTTGGATTCTTCCATCGGAGATCCCCCACGAAAAAAGTGCTAATCTCCACAAGTCTCCAGTCTCCCGTCTCCAGCCCGTGTAGCGGAGTAGAAGTAGCAGATGAATCTTCTTACAGAAGATGAACATTTTTTTTTGGTAATACCCTCTACACCAGTACTGTTATTATCTTCGCACCTTCCTTTTTCCTTCACCCTCCCTACTGGGACGTAGCTCAGATCCGGGGTCGCCACCAGCAGGCTCTTCTCCCACACTTCGGTGCGCGTCTCGAATTTTATCGCGAGAAGACTCCAACCCTTCTTTCCCTGGTCGACTCGCAGAATTGCGACTATCATCGTACTATACCCATATTTAGTTACTTCTGCTAATAATAGCATACGGTCGATGTGATGCATAGCTGACGTTTCATGAGCACGTTGGCATTCTGATCAACAATGACAGCAACGAACGGTAGAATCAGTACATCCGAGTGCATATGCGCACATACCAGGTAAAACATAACAAAGCATGGTCATGACAATGTATGTTAATTGTGGTTTGTAATCGGTAAGTAAGTGTGTTACCAAATACCAAGTGTAACTTAGGGTATAACTGGTTTTCCGTATTACTGGGCAACATCTTTTCTCCGGGGGTAGGGGGGGGGGGCGCGAAGGGACGGAGGGAGGGAGGGAGGAAGGAAGGGAGGGAGGGAGGGAGGGAGGGAGGGAGGGAGGGAGGGAGGGAGGGAGGGAGGGAGGGAGGGAGGGAGGGAGGGAGGGAGGGAGGGAGGGAGGGAGGGAGGGAGGGAGGGAGGGAGGGAGGGAGGGAGGGAGGGAGGGAGGGAGGGAGGGAGGGAGGGAGGGAGGGAGGGAGGGAGGGAGGGAGGGAGGGAGGGAGGGAGGGAGGGAGGGAGGGAGGGAGGGAGGGAGGGAGGGAGGGAGGGAGGGAGGGAGGGAGGGAGGGAGGGAGGGAGGGAGGGAGGAGGGAGGGAGGAGGGAGGGAGGGAGGGAGGGAGGGAGGGAGGGAGGGAGGGAGGGAGGGAGGGAGGGAGGGAGGGAGGGAGGGAGGGAGGGAGGGAGGAGGGAGGGAGGGAGGGAGGGAGGGAGGGAGGGAGGGAGGGAGGGAGGGAGGGAGGGAGGGAGGGAGGGAGGGAGGGAGGGAGGGGGAGGGAGGGAGGGAGGGAGGGAGGGAGGGAGGGAGGGAGGGAGGGAGGGAGGGAGGGGGGGAGGGAGGGGGGGAGGGAGGGAGGGAGGGAGGGAGGGGGGGGGGGGGGGGGAGGGAGGGAGGGAGGGAGGGGGGGGGGGGGGGCGTGGTAAAAGGGCGCATAAAAAAGAGAGGGGTGAAAGTGGTGAGGGAATCGAAGCTGCCAAACTCTGCGTGACGCGAACTGACAGGGTTAGGGGACAAGGAATAATGTGGAGAGCCAAATACGCGGGCGAAGAAACTATGCAAAGAATGGTGGTGGCCCTACGTTACCAAATCACAAGTTACCACCTGGAGGGTGCTCCTGGGTGCCGGGGAGAGAGCCCGATGACGGGACACGCTCTTGGTCAATGCTACAGGGTGTACACATTATCACGCGTGGCCGTAGACCTATTTGTCTCTACAATGCCGGCATGGAGCACGCCGGGCTTTCACTGACCAGGCAGACATTGCCTGCATCATACGCGAAACTCCGAGATATGTTTGACGCGTCGCGTGAAGGTCCCAAAATGATCGAATCACGGACGGTATCGCTCCGATGGGGACTCAAAGAAATCTATCCAGGCAAATATCAGCAAAGGAAGCAGGGGGGTTCCACGCTAGAGGAGCTGAGAATAGCAGCTCTAGGGCGCCTCCCTGTTGCCTCCTGGCGCCGCATCGTAGGGCCTTGGCTATGGCCACCCGGCGAGTTGCCTCCGCAACAGGAGGTGGCACAGACAACGTCGGCGACGCCACAGCGGCGGTCGGAATAGTACGAGCCTGAATCATCCCCGGGGGCATTTTGTTCATCACAACCGAGGCGAGGGGGCCTTAGGTCGACAGTGTCACCGAGGCTGGGGACGCTTCCGACGCCTATCTCCTTCCACTGGCGCGATCGACAGAATCTGTAGAGGGGGCTTCGCCGTCGCCGGGGGCGAAGACGTCTCCACCGCCAGGACGTCGGTCGTCGACACCGCCGGCCCAGCTAAGAACTTCGGTTGGGACTCTTTCGCCAACTTGGACACAGCCGAGAGTAGTATCTGAACTGGAGCGTTTGGTGCCGAGGACTTCATCGCCGCCACCAGCCGTGACTTCGCTGGCCCAGGAAAAAGACTTGCCGTTCCCATCACAGCCAGCTGTGATCGAGGCTCACTCTCCACCCCCACCACGGAGGGTTTGCCGCCCTCTCACGACTGATTCTACGATACCCAACGGTTTTCTTCTACGAATGTTTCATGGCTTCTCGACACGAGGAATGATGCTACGAAGAAAATATCTTCATGTATTTTCTTGGTTGCAAAGGACCATCGAACGACGACATCGAGGTGGCAGGGGGCACCGCATTCCAGGAGATACGGCCGGGAGATGGTTTAAAAAAACCGGCGATTTCGTTGAAGAAAAGTCGGGGGGGGGGGGGGCTACCGTAGAACGTCTCTTTACCAGAGAAAGGCTTTCCACGCCCGGACAGCCACCGTCGCTGTCGTTGTAAGAGAGGCCTCTACCACGCCGCCCCGGCCTCTACGCCGGCAAGGTAGCGGCGCTGCCGGTAAGGTAGGGGCGTGTGCTACAAGAAAGGTAGCACTTTTCGACCACTTTTTTTCTAAAACAACGGGGCCTCTAGACTGCGGAACGGCCGAATGTCGTTGCATCCCACTTGCGCTTAAAAACAAACATCCGTCCCAGATACCTAGGCCGTGTGACCATTCATCGGGTTAGGCGGTACAGGTTTCCCCGGAGTGGGCCTATACGGGTGAGGTATAGAACTCCCCAGGTGAGGAGTCTCATAATATTATGGTGCTACCCCCGATCGTAGAACGCGTCTGGGCGCTCGAACTATCACCGGGGGTGGTGACGCAACCGCCGCCGAATGCGTCGCCGTCTGCTAGGCCACCCTTGCTGTTGTCGACGACATTGCCGCAGCAGCCTTTGCCGACGGCTGCTTACACTACGACAAGGGTGATGCTGTCAATAGCTGAGGCGGTCCTGACGTTTATAGCATCACCGAAATCAGCGAGCAGACCGGCGCGGTTCCTGCTGCGAAAGTCGTCCCCGCCAAGGCCCGCGGGGGCGTTGAAGGACTCGGGACCCGCGTCGACGCTGAAACCGCCGCCGCATTTATAGATAGGATTACAGCTGTCCACAGAGAGTGAGTAGTGACGACAGGAGCTCCTAGAACATTGCTGCGTGTGGTACGAGACCTTGACGACCCCGATAGTTCTTTGCTTCCCTCACCGACTCCACCTACGGTGCCGCGCCGCCCTTCGCGTCAGGGTAGGGACTAACCTACCTTGACCGGCGCGACGTGTGACTGTGACAGGTGAATAGACCGACAGAAGAGCAGTACGACCGCGCGACCAGTATATTACGGTGGAGGCGATGACGGTTGCACTGGGAGCGATGCCGGCTGAAGGAGAGAAATGGTCGTTCACCAGGGCCACACGGGG
This sequence comes from Undaria pinnatifida, assembly GCA_012845835.1. Taxonomy (NCBI): domain Eukaryota; class Phaeophyceae; order Laminariales; family Alariaceae; genus Undaria; species Undaria pinnatifida. Next base: position 3,335,180 of record JABAKD010000003.1, read on the forward strand.
AGGGAGGCAACGGTGAGTGCTATGCAGGATTTGCCATGGGTTGGTAGAAGAAGCCGCACACGTGCACATGCCTTGCTTGTGGCACGTGCTCCGCCCTTGCGCTCTGAGATTTGTTGAGGACCCAATCCCCCGAGTCAGACCCAACGGGACAACTGGACCAACACACGCAGTAATATGCCCGAACCCGGCTCTTCAGGAGGTGCAACAAGACGAGGATTTACAACGTCTTCTTGAATAGATGCTTGATCTCGGCATATTGATTGACAAGGTGGACGAGTGAGCCATACGAGACAGGGTTGCGCCGCAGTTGAGCTTTGCCTCCCGAAGGAACATCTCTCTCTCTATCTACACCGGGAATGGACGACATGTATCGAGGAGTGCAACAGAGCGAGAAAAGTAGGATCTTTCCGATGGATCGATCGGACACACCCGACGGTAAAGGTGCTCCTGTTTTTTTCTTAGGCTCTAGAGTTGAGGATCTGTATACTATTAATACTATAACTCACACAAGCAATCAGCCTTAAGTAAACTGAAAGTGCAACGCTCGCGACATGACCAAACCCAGGGATTAGGTATGAAACACGTTTGGATTGCAGTACAAGGCTTGCTGTTTCGACGAAGTTATTGATAAGCAAAGGGGCCCCGCCCGTCATTCAGAAAATGCTATTGCCAAGAAGGGCAACCTTTATCGTATTACTCTAGTACCACACCTCATTGGTACGGACCCTCGACAGTCATAACTCAAACGGAGTGGCGAGGGTTCTGGTGGGTGCACGTAGTAGAACGCCGTATCTTGGCTGTTCTAGGTGGGCTTGCTCACACGGAGCGCGTCATGGCAAGGGTACACGGGGACCCACGACACAGGGGAAAAAGTCAGTTTGGGGTGACCATAAGAGCAGGAATTGCGGGACCGCGCCGGGGAGCGTTCCAATCGATGGCAATAGTGACGAGGCCCATTCTGCGGTGTGACGGCACTATGGAGTTGGGTGCCTATAGGCAGCATCGTTGCGGACGCCTTGACGGTCGGCGGATTCCGGGAAGGAGGGGGTCTCGAGCCAAGGCAAAGACGAAGGGGTGAGGGAGGCCGAAGCACCGTGCAAATACGGTGGTCAGGCTCTGCATGACCCTGCAAATGGTTTCGTGGACCGGACCTAGGCTACGGTATTGTAGTATCATACCCACGTTTTGACTACCGGGTTTGAGCCACTCGCACGGGCGACTCAATATATCACGAGCACGGGGGCAAGAACACCCTTGGCGATTTTGTCGGCGCAGCGTAGCTTACCTTTCCATTACGGGTTCGTGTCGCCAAGTGAAAGAATCCACAGCAGCTCAAGAATGCAAGGAAAGGGGGGTCAATCGACCCATCCCACGGTACGGGTGCACCATCATCATCAGAGTCTACGAAGTCCACCTGAGATCCTCGCATGAGGAGCTCAATGTCTCACCCTGAAAAAAAGCTTTCGAAGGCATTCGTTCGCACAAATAGCCCGGCCAAGCTTCCATGTCTTAGTTCTTAGTCCTGAAACACCATGCACAGTACTCGTGAAGTTGCTTCACTAACCGGTCCTTCCTCACGTGAGTGAAGCTCAAATGGCCAGGGACTTTTTGGCGCGAAAAAAGTGCAACCCTTACCGTGGGATGACTCAAAATTCGCGCGAGTGACCCCGAGCCGAGCTGCACCCCCCCCTCCAAATATTGACCCCCCTGGGGTAGCCTTTGTCGGCGGTCAAGTACCGGTACCCATACCCTGCTCCCACGGAGGGTTTTTGCACGCCCGATACATGTTGGAGCGTGCGAAATGCCTAGCAAACGAGAATCGCGACCCGAAGTCTTGCGTCGCGTGCAGATCGTATTGGGGGGGGGGGGGGGGCAGGGCGGGAGGGAGAAGACCGGGAGGGAGCAGATCTCCCCACCCGGCCAACTGAGGGGCCGCCCTTGACTGAGCCAAGGGCGAGGTGAGTAGTGGTGAGGGGCGCTCAATTTGCCGACCTTCTTCTACGGAGCATCCCAGAGCTGGACCCGGAGCGTTGCTTGACATCTGGTGATTAGTTCAGGGTTCCGGCCTATGGGAGGAGTCCGACCTCTTCGTTTCATCGTTTTTCCTTTTTCAGCGACGCTCTGCTCCTGCCGCGGGAGACTTCTCTCGATTATTCCCCACCCGAGCGGGTGCGAAGCGGCTGCCGGTCTCCATCGTACGCTTTGCTGCGTTCGGAGCCCAACAACAGGGAATATCGCTCCGAATGCCATGTCGGAGGCTTTACATGGGGTCTCACGTGCAGGAGTATTTGACGGGCCTCACGGCGCATGAAAATGACGCTTGACGAGACGGACTCTAGTAGCGCTAAACGCGCCGGAAGGAGGTGACGCCCTGCCTCGTTTCCCGGTCGCGGTGGTGGCCCATCTGAACGGCATGGGGTTGGTGCTCGGGAGCGCCTCGATATCAAGGGGGTGGCTTGAGCCGAGAAGAGCGGCTCTGGGTGCCACAGCGAGCCATCTAAACGGGGCGGGCAGGAATACGACGCAAGCGGGACAATCCTGATCCCGCCAAACAAGGCCTGCCGCCGCCGCGGCAGCACCGGGCGTTGCAGAGTCTACGAAGGGTAGCGAGAAAGGGGGAAGGCCTGTTCCATGGGGTAGGCGAGGCCGGTCGAGAGGGGCAAGAGGAACCAGTGCGGGGGCAGGAGGAGAAGGAAGAGTAGAGAGGCAAAGGCACGGGTGGAGATAAGCCACAATCAACGGCGGCACGTGTGTGGCATTCAGCGGAGAGCCGTCATCAGGAGGATGCACAAGGGCGGAGGAGAGGGAGTCCGGGAGCGGGATGCGCCTCAGAGCCTTCCTAGGCGACACCCGGGAAGACGTGGCGTGCGGGGTATGCCACGTGAAGCTCCACCTCAGGAACTGAGCGGCATGCTTCCCGAATGGACAAAGGCGTTACGAGCTCCACGCTCGGTGTGCGACTAAGGCCCTCGTCGAGACGTGGCGTCGGCACCACTCCTCTGCCCAGCAGAAAACTGCGGAATTCAGCACCCAAGACGGGATATACTGGAGGAAGCAGCCCAAGCGAACCGAGGGCCTTGCAGTCGAACCGCGTGGATGGGAGGGGGGACCACAGACGCGGCGGACCAACGCATCTGGGGGACAACGCTTTGAAACCGAACGAAACGTGCACCCGCAACTGGCAGGTATACCCGCTAGCCTGAACGTCCATCTTGTCGGAATCCTAAACACCACGCCACGGGGGAGCACCTACCAAGCTCACTCGTGCGCCGGAAGATTAAGCTTTGGTACACCATGCCAGCCCTACTCCACTCACCTGACGGCTGGACAAAGAGGCGATCGAGGTTCATGGTGAAAAGTGGTGACCTAGCCCTGTTGCTTCCGTATCAGAATCCGTACACTGGATGAGGGGACTCGAGGCAACCGCCTGCCGCCCAAGAAGATCGTCCAAGAATATTTGAAGGAGGAGAAGATCGAACGAGCGTCGTCGACGTGCCATCGCACGAGGGGGGGTGAAAGCAACAGCGCGCACCCTTCTAGTAGAGCCGCTCTCAGCAAGCAACGCGGAGGCGTGGGCCACGCTGGTGGAGGGATTTCCGTCAAGACGTCCACACAGCCGTTTCTGCTGCCGCGACAAATGCAGTGCAAGCAAGAGCCACCGAGATTCGGGACGGAACTGCTCCATTGTGGTGCCCGGACAAAGAACACGCGCCTCCAAAGTATCCATCGACGGCATCAACTCTCACCGCACCTTATCGTACCCCGGACACGACGATCAACGATTCACGCATTTTTAGTGCATCATCCATACCTATATCGAACGAGAGGATTTCGGCGCTGAGCCAAGCAAGCCTTTGCTCAGAGAACTGTCGAGGAGCCGGACGCGTTGCCGCCGGAGTTCTGGCAGATCCTCTTGCTGTCGATCTTCACCGTGTTGAGGGAACATCTTCGGCCGCGGTTTGTGTGGGCATGTCATGAAGGAAGCTCATCACGGCGCGGGATATGCGGCAGTGCCGGCCGCGGTTGAAAGAGGTCAACCGAGAGGTTGTGTAGGCATGTCATGAAGGAAGCTCATCACGGCGCGGGATATGCGGCAGTGCCGGCCGCGGTTGAAAGAGGTCAACCGAGAGGTGAGACAGCTCGGGATCGCATCACCAGGGGTGTGGAGCGCATGGGACTGAGGACACGAATGCACACGAGCAGGCAACTACTTCCTTCTCCGACTCCTTCAACACCGTGAAAAGGACATACCTTGGTAGGTTCTTGCAGAAATTGAAAATTTCGTGGTAGCGCTCACGCCGTTAGCGGCCAAGTGTTTTGGCACAAGAGGATCGGGTGCGGGGTTTTGGATGGACTCCGGGGATACCGGCACGAGCGGTCGTTCCAACGGTGTCCAGCAGGGGAACCCAACGGGATATGCAACGTTCTGTTTAGCGTTGAGACCAGAGCTGCAGCGATGTCCAGAGAGAAGTTCGAACGAGAAAGAGTGGAATCCTTCGTGTATACATGGATGATATCTCCCTCGGGCTGTGAGAGTTCGCGGCCAACACAACAGTATCGTTTGCCTTTTTCCGGCGTAAGCCAGACGACACCAGCATCGTAGCCAACCCCGCCAAGACCGTGGCACTACCACCGAAAGGGCGCGCCACGAGCACTGAGGAGGTTTCGCTATCTGGAAGCATCGACGCTCACACAGCCAAAGAAGGAGAGGTCACGGTTGTTGGCATCCCAAGAGGCGTGGAGGATTACATGCTTGAGCGAGCAATGAAGGTAACGAAGGATGGATGCGCGGACCGCTTTGCTCGATGCCTGACTCACACGCCAGATATTCAAGCAGCAGCCCTCGTCACCATCGATGATCGCGTCCCTCGGGCAGCAAGTAAGGTAGCTCGAAAGGTCTCTGATCATGGGGCTGTCAGTATGCAACAGGGGAGACAACAGGGCGCCATGAGCGTACGAGGAAACCCTTGAGCTTTCAGGAACGAAGGAGACACAGCCCAACAGGAGGTTCATCGTCTGACAATGAAACAGCACCAACAATCCCAGTACCGCCTGTCTATGGGATCGGGAGGGTAAGGACTGCCGTCGACGGAAGCAAGGCGAATGCCCCTGGTTTTATTGGGAGCAGAGTGGGGGTCTTGCTGGCGGTTCCGGATGCGTGCGAAGATAGAGGTGCACCAACCATTGTGTTTTCTGAGGTTCCTCCATTTTGGGAGCTTAAGACCTCTCCCAAAAACTGGTTTGGGGGAAAACAATAGAGCCATCTCACTGTAGGGTTGAAGCAGAAAGTCCCCGAGTTCCTGACATGAGGAACTCAATATCTAACCCGAAAATCGACCTCGACAAAGGTATTCGTTCGTACAACCCGACCAAGCTTCTATGCTTGAGTCCCAAAATATAATGTACTCGTGAAATTACTTCATTGACCGGCAGTCCCTCACATGAGGAACTCAATCGCCCAGGGCCGTTTTGGCGTAATCATACAACTGCAACCCCTACCGTGAGATAACTCAATGCTGCTACCGGACGAAAAATTCCACGGCTTAGGTACACGATGAGAATCATGCAAACAAAATGGCCTATTATATTTATTTTTTTCCCGACGATTTTGGGTTAAGGAGCCCCGCCATTCAGAAAACATTTCAGACAAAAACTGGTACCTCTGTCGTAGCGCGCGTGGCATGCAGACCTCATTGGCCCGGTGGGAGGCCAGGTAGGGACGAAGTTCGGTGAATCGCGCACTGTCGCTCAGCTTGGGAGCAGCGTGCGGGGGAGGGATTCGCCACACATGAGGGGTCACGAAGAAAGCAACGGTAGACGACACAATTCCGGAATATTGGCTGGATTGAGGTCTCAGAACAAAGGGGGGCTAGACTCCCAAGCCTTCCAGAGGCCGACGTTCCGACTGCGCGTGGTGCGATTACGACAGACTCGCGCAAAGCACGACAGAAGCTGGACAAATGAGCCAACAAGGATGCTTTCGCACAGCGTACACAGCTTCTTCGGACCAGCTGCCAGAAACAGCCCGCACGCCGGGACCGGACGGCCCGCTAGGGGGAGATGGAAAACTTAAGCTTTCGCCAGGGCCGGTTACAGGAATCTGCACGGGGCAGGGGAGAGGGAGGGAGGAAAAAGAGGTTGGAAGGGGGAGGGAGAGAGGGGAAGACAACGACGATGACGATGGTGATAAATCTACATTGACTGAACACTCCAGCAGAGTTGCTCTAAGATACACCTGCCTCGTAGTGTTCGTGGATGTGGGGAGGAGGGTGATGGGCGGCGACGTGACCCTGCTGCGATGCGGTGGGCCTGAACACGCAACAGGCACGCGTTCGTCTCGAGAGCCGGCACGCAGCTGAACCGGCACCAGCTGCTTCTCGAGGCGACCTACCACATGTTCACGCGGCCAGGGATCCCCATCCGAGTCGAACATGCGGAGCCTTTCACGGAGGGTATCATGTTTTATAGTACCTTCTTCGTCCGTAGTCCCCAAGGATCCAATAGGTAATATACACGGGTAGAAGAAGAATGAGAGGAAGATGGCAGCGTGAACCATGCTTACGACAATGTGGACGGTGTTACCGTAGCAAGCGCGGCATAGGTTTGTTTTGTGTTTTGTCGTGACGTACTACTCTTCCCCTCTTCTTGGTGGGCATTGTTTTTCCTAGTCCCTTCTTTTTCTTCTTCTTTCTTCTTTTTTGTTTTTGTGTGCGATGCAAATAGTCTGGTTTGCTGGCGCTTGCATCTTTGTGATTTCTAGCGCCCGCGCGGTCATTGCGGTTGGCATTGGTTGCATGGCCAAAATCATCTTGCGGTACCGGAGTGTATTTATTTGCAGCGTGTATCTCTGTATTGCAATCTGTGACCACAGAGCTCGTCTCTCCAAGAGAGGCATCCGTACGGACGCTGGTGGTGCTCGGTGTGGATGGGTGAAACCATCGCTTTGAACACGATGTCATGTGAAGAACACATACATCGGCGAGGACCCATGCTACGATAGCAGTAGGTACGAGCAATTTTCGTCCAGAGAAATGTTTTCTGAATGGCGGGGCTCCTTAACCCAAAATTGTCCGAAATCATAGGGCATTTTTTTCCCCATGGTTCTCGTTGTAGTCTACACCTAGGCCAGATGGGATTTTTCATCCGGTAACAGTTTTATTTTTTCTCCAAAATCAGATTTTGGGAGGATCATGTCTTAAGCTCCCAAATTGACGGGTAGTATTAGAAAAAAAAACGGTGCTCCTCTATCGTAGCACGCGTCCGAAAATCGTGTTCAACCAATGTGCGCCTCTACTACTCTAGGCGGGTATTTCCCAAAGTAATATTATACCCTGCGTGCTAAATGGGGCAAAGGATATTATCGGAGTATCACACACAGCTTGCAAATAAATATGAGTTTTCGACAAAATCTTCGATCTCGCAGCTGGTGGAGTGTATTTTTATTTTTATATTCATTGGGTTTGGTTTCATCATGGTGTTTTATCCTAAAGTTCTTCCAAAAAACCCATAATCATGCTACTACTACTTAGTACGTGTTGTCCCCCGGTATCATTGCGAGAAGATATTGTGGATAAATCGCCATGAAACCTAACCCTACCACTGGCAACCCTCTTACTATCTACTGTATATAAACTCTCGTAACCCCATCCATCCCCAATCCCCAGGTCGAGACCTGTTACATAGTGTAGACTACGGGAGTTGTCCGGAAAAAACCCGGCAAAATTATCTTCTTTTTTTTTTATTTTCCCCCCGGAAAAATATCGACCATTTCATTAGACTATTCATTTTCCCCCCTTTTTTTCGTCGTGCGGCGGATGGAAAAAATAACAAGAGCTCGTTAACCCCTTTACAACTGGAAACCCGTTTTGGGGACAAAATCACTCGGATACAGTATAGGGAGGGGTTCGGGGGCTCTAAAGGGGTTAAGTTCACGCTACAGGGACAAGGATACCGGCTTTTCACCGCTCGCACGACGAGTGACCATTAATAATATGTACCTCACGGGCTTAAAAAACACCGTGTTGTTTATTAGGCGATTCTTTCGGCGTAGCGTTGGTTACCATTCCGTTGCGGATTCACATCGTGAGGAGGAGCGTAGCAAGGGGATGAGAACACTTCGCGAAAATCTTACGACCGACCGCGAAGAAACAGGGGGTTCGGGTCACTCGTGCGAGTGACCCCGATCCACTCTCTGCAAAAAAAGCCTTCCTCGACGGGAAAACCTGACCCCCCCCCCTACCGTCGCGCAGCGTGAGTCACAGATTAGACTCATCAGACTCTACGATAGCCCCCCCAAACAAAAAAAACAGTGATATGGTCTTTAACGAAACGTTTCATTTGGCTGATCGACACAAGGAAAAGGATGGCATGATAATCATGTACTTCGAAGCATATCTTCATGTTGTTATAGATAGGTTTTCGTGTTTGCGAAGGACTACTAGTAGCACTATCGAACGATGACATCGAGGTGGCAGGGGGCACCGTATTTCAGGAAATACGGCCGGGAGCTGGTTTCAAAACCGGCGATTTCGTTAAAGAAAAGTGGGGGGGGCTATCGTAGAACGCCTCATTCATTCCACGCCAGGTAGGGGTTTACACAGCAGAAATAGTAAGTTTCTGGGCTCCCAACCTGTCGTACAGCATATACTCGTATGAAGAGCTCAACGCCTCACCCGAAATATAGACGACCTCGGAATTCATCCGTTCGCGCAACCCGTTCAGCATTTCTATGCGCTATTATTAATATATTCCTAAAACAAACATACATACTACTCACTCGTGAAATCATCGTACATACCAATCGATACTTCCTCAATCTTGAGGGAGCTCAACACCGGCCAGAAAGGTCAGAAACGTTTCGCCTGAAAAGCGCAACCACGACCGTGCGGGTGACTTCTCACTCACTCTAGACTACGCTAACTTCTACGTACGTCGTGTTTTCATACAGCATATGCATATATATGTCGTATGACGTTATTATGAACATATGCCATGTATGTTATGTCGTTCGTCAATTCAACTCATCAATTAATTCCATTCTTCGCAGTCGAGCGCTATAATAATACGTAGCTGTCGTATCCTTCAGTTCCCAGCGTGGTAGTGACAGCACGAACTCGAGCAGTCCCTACCGGCGGTCACCGATATACTGTTCCGGCAGCGCAAGCCGCCGCCGCCGTTGTATACGGCTTCATGCGCAAACGTTTCGACCCGTGCCTTAGTACCTGGGGATCGGGTGAAGAATGAGGTGGAGATATCTTAGAGATATCATAGCACGGCAGGGGTCCGGACCAAATTATTCTGAGAGAGAGAGAGGTCACTTTGTCAGGGAGCTTAGTCTAATCACACACAAACTTGTCTTCTTGGATAAACACGAAATTGCAACCATGCGACTAGCAATCAATGCCATCGTGGTCCAGGTGTGTGTGTGTGTACACGGCACGTGCTATGCTACAGGTTTTATGGCACCACCACAGAGAATACCCCTACCCCAACGTTCACCTTTTGAGATCCGTGAATCATACGGAAACCAGACAAAAAGAAGCGTTATTAATTGTGCGATGAGTGCAGCATGTCTAGAACCGACTTATTAATAGCTTAGGCTGGGGAACTTTCCAGGAGGAGAAGGTTATTGCTCGTTACTACTAATAATAGTAGTTTCAGGAGGTAGGAGGCGAAATCGTGGTCTACAGATCAGAACATTAACAAAAAAAAACGAACACAGCGCAGCCAGCGCCGCGTTTCTCGCCCGTTTCTGGCCGGTTTTGGGTACGGGTTGGGGTCAGGGTCAAGTTAGGGATTGGTTTGGCTCTACGCACGCACGTGCCTTGATCCCATTATTGGGGGGGGATCCTTAGAAGCACAAAAAACCGTGGCAAACAAAAACACGATACCAGGAAAATCTCTATCGTACGTAGGTTCTATTTTGTATGGTATGTAGTATGTGGGTGCAATCTAATTAGTTTAATCGTTCCTCTGGCACAAGCTACCATGAATATTATACTTCGAAGTATATCATAAAAATTAAAATACACTCCTCCACCAGCTGTGGGATCGAATATTTTGTCGAAACTCATCTTGTGCCAGCTGTGTGTGATACTCCGATCGCGCGTATTATGGGTTGTGTGTCCTCATTAAGGATATAGGTCAGCGACTCCCCTTGCAACTACAGTGTAGGCATCAGGGTCAGCAGGGTGATGTTAGTCAGTCTGTGCGCGGAAACTATAGAAAAAACGTTTCTGAGGGGGACAATATTTGACAGCTGGCTGCGGAAGGAAATAAATGCATCAGTTTATCAAGACTTCGTGAATCCTGTAAGTAAGTCGAACAACCGGTGAGGGGAGGGCGGAGTTTTTAAGGACGTGGGGGCCTGATTTTGATCTAAAAAGGGGCGGGGGGGGGGAACATGTATATATAGATAACGGAGTCACACGCAGCTTGCAAGGCAGAGTTTATGTTAAAAAAGTCTTCTTGGTCGATCTCACAGCTAAAGTGTATTTTTTCATTTTTTTATTACGGTAGAGAGTACACTATTATTAACAACGCACTGACTATTATTGTGGGTCGCAGGTACACTTTCTACCGTTCGTTACGTAGACAGATCTTCTCGTGAAGATTTGTATGAACGGTAGCCGTTCCAGAGGTATTGGATATCGTGTCTTGTTGTACTAAGAGTGGTCGTCGTGGCAGTCTCCGTAGATTCTGATGACAGAGAGGCGGGTAATTACGTTTCCCGCTGATGAGTAATCACTGTCGACTCTCTGTTTGCCACGAAGCACCTCTCGTTGCCTCGAGGCACTTCTATCGTTACCGTCGCTTGGTTCGCCGTTGAACCTTGCTCCAACCTGGCGTGTCCTTCACGCTACGAAGAACAAAAAGAGAAGTCGTTGCAAGTTGCGAGTCGAACCTGGGTTACCCCAAGCCCTCATTATATTGTAAAAATAAGAATACACTCCAGCTGCTACTACTACTGTGAGATCGAAGATTTCGTCGAAACTCATCTTTTTTGCAAGCTGTGTGTGATACTCCGATCGCGCGTATTACGAGTTGTGTGTCCTCATTAAGAATATAGGTCGGCGACTCCCCTTGCAACTACAGTGTAGCTATCGGGGTCAACAGGGTGATGTTAGTCAGTCTGTGCGCGGAAACTATATTATATCATGAAAAGAAAAAGTACACTCCAGCTGTGAGATCGAATATTTTGTCGAAACTCATCTTTGCAAGCTGTGTGTGATACTCCGATCACGCATATTATATATACTTCTTGTAGTAGACTACTAGTAGTAGTGCAAACGTTAGGGGCGCGGAACTAATGTTTCTGAGGTACGTTTACAAACAATTAACCGTGCCTCTGGCGGCACATGCTACTCTCAACAATAGTACTATATCATAACGATAATAGTAATATTAATGGTAGTACGGTTGGGGGTGCGGGCCTAATTTTTCCGAGAAAGTCGTCACTTAATCGTGAGGGAGGGAGCTTAATCGCAACACAACTACTGATATATTTCAAGTAAAATGAAAATGTAAAAGGCGTTCTACGGCAGCCCCCTCAACATTTCTTGAGCGAAATCGCCGGTTTTGCAATCAGCTCCCGGCCGTATCTCCTGAATAAAATACGGTGACCCTTGCCATCCCGATGGTCATGGGAAGCGCTTCCTTTGCAACCGAGAAAATCGTGAAGGTTACGTTTTCATACCACCTTTCCTTGTGCCGAGAAGCCGTGAAACCTTCGTTAAAGAAAATCGCTGGTTTGGGGGGGACTATCGTAGAGTCAGTCAGCAACGTGACCAGCAAGATGCCGTCATCGTGGTCTACGTGATAGAATTAGCTTTTTTTTCAAGCTAGCTGACTACCTGGTATGTATGTATGCTGTTTTCTCAAGGACTGGGCTCCTCACGACCCAGAGTCGTCAGAACTCCATATTTATTTTTGTTTGTTTTGCAATAATATTTGTTCGTGTACCTGCAGTAGGCCGTGGGTTTTGTTCATTCATCGGTTTTCCCCCGACATCAGAATTAGGGTGAGACATAGAGCTCCTTGAGCAACAGGTTATGAGCCTCGGAAACCAACGGTACACGACGCATGCCGCGATAGAGGTTCACCAGGTTCGTTTCTGGGGGCTCCTTTTTCACTTGACGGACTATATATACCTCTCCCAATAACTGACGTGTAGGGAAACATAAAAGTCCTACTCGTACGCGATAAACGATCCCCGCGACCCCCTGTATTATGTAGGTATAAAACGAAAGCTACTGGAGAAAAAAAAACTAAATCTTCGTCGATTTTGGGTTAAGGAGCCCCGCCGTGTCACCCGCAAAAAAAAATGGTCCAGAAGGGCTACCTCTACGCAGCATGTATGTGTCGCACCTCTATACTGTAATACGTATGTGTCAATAATAATGAGACTGTAACATGTACCTGGCATGTGTCAATAATAATGAGATGGACTATTAATACGCGTACCCAGCGAACAACATTGAAGTCACCCCACGGTACCTATAGGTTGCCCTTTTAGTGGCTACTGCTGTAACGTTTCTGGTCATGGTTGGACGGGTGCTCCGATAGAGGTGCACCGCTTTTTTTCTAATACTACCCCTCAATTTGGGAGCTTAAGACATTTCTAAGGCAAAACATGATTTGGACAAGAATGAAACTGCTACCGGGTAAAAAATTCTTTGGCCTAGGTGCACAACGATAGTCATGCATGAAAAACGGCCTGTTTCCGGCGGTTTTGGGTTAAGGAGTGTCTTGAGTCGTTCAGAAAACATTTCAGACGAAAATTGCTCTTACCTCTATGGCAGCGCGCGTCGTTGAATGGTTGAAACGGTCGAACTCCTCAAGTAAGGGGCCTCAGAAAACACACAATGGTTGGAGCCACCCCACGGTAGGGGTGCAGCAGATTCTAAGAATTTTATGAGCTCCTAACATGAGGAGCTCGATATCTCACCCGGAAAATGACTTCGAAGGCGTTCGTTGGCACAACAAGCCGACCAAGCTTCTATTATTATGCCTTTGACTTGAAACAAGTATGCACTCGTGAAGTTACTTGATCAATGACTAACCGCTAGTTCCTCACTTGAGATGAGCTTAATCGGACAGGTACATTATTAGTTAATCCAACAACTGCAACCCTTACCGTGGGATGACTCTTAGTCTTACGCTTCTACGAATATATATGCATTCGGCTCATGACTGGCGCGTAGAAGCGTTGGTCGGATTGCGCAATTTAATACCTTCGAAGGCATGCTTCTTTGGTGATATATTATTGAGCTTCCCATGTTAGGAGCTCAGAAACTACTTAGAATCTGCTGCACCCCTACCGTGTGGGATGGCTTATTCGTAAAGCACAAGGGAAGTTGGGTGTAGTAGGTCTTCAGTAGAGGACAGTAGCCTTTGCGATGTTCTCAACCGACGAATCATACCAGATAAAGTACCGAATACATTTCGATGTGCGAGGTGGTCCGCACATTTATTATCAGTATTTCCGAATCGCGCGGCGAAGCCGCGCTCGAGTCGGAGCCCTAGCCTGGGTTAGGGTTAGGGTCAGGGCTAGGGTGGGTCGACGCCCTCTCGCGATTTGGCAAAAAAAAAGCACAAAAACACAAAAAAATAGCTTAAAAACCCTTTCGCGCAAGTGTTCAAACGGACTAATACAAGTGCCGTCGTCGACAGATCATGGGTTTTGGGTCGTGGGTTCGAATCCCGCAACCCATCAGTAATAACATTTTGGGAGTTTTCCCGTGTCGAACTTGAAAAATACCCTCTCAGGTATCCCCAGGAAATGAAACCGCGTGGATATTGACACGTCCGCCCTTACACCCGACCGACCTGCTACCCCGCCGTTCCAGGAGGGGAGAGTGTTGCAAGGCTTCGTCTGGGCAGGCAATTGGTTAACGGTTTGCAAGTGGTCAAACGGACTAATGCTCTGTAAGTCCTCAACAAATGTCATCGTCGGCACCTTAACACTCACCCCCTGGACCTGAAACCTGCTGCGGAAACGCAGGGGGGTGAGATTCGAACCAACGAACCCACGGTCCTGCCGACGCGTCATTCGTTAAGGTATTGTTATGGAAATCCCCTCTCTCTTGTTGCGGCGTTATGGATTATAGTCGGTTGTCCCCTTTACAGCTAGCAGGCGTTATCGCCTGCCTTAATGAACGGCTCGGACCCCCCCTCTGTCAGAAGGTGTGAGGGGGACAGCAAGCAACTAATACCAGAGATGTAACGTCCGAACAACCCTCGTGTGAGTGTCCAGTACAGGGCCAGAGGCATCTTTGCATAGCAGCAGTCGGTCCCTAGGTCCCTATTGCTCCAATACTGCCCAACTAATCCTCTGTTTTTATGGGGTATTAGTCCGTTGACCACTGGTACAAGGTTAACCGGTTGACTATCCGAAGCAAGAATTATAACACTCTTCCCCCCTGGACCGGCGGAATAGCTGGAAGTTGAGATTCGAGCAAAGGGCCCGAAAACCCATGGTCTTGCCGACGACGCCATTAATAAAGGAATTCGAGGATGTTGTTAGTCTATTCGACCACTGGTAAAATATTGACAAATTGCCTACGGCACACAGATCCTACCCCAGTAGCCCGGGCTGCTTGGTGTGGTCGGTAATACAATCAAACCGTACTGTATCGTCACTTGTTTCGAAAGGTTCTCCCTCTGCAATTCCAGAGGGGGCAATATGTGCCTGCCATATATCTACCGGTATACCCCAGCCCCCATCCACTCCGCCTCTCGCACAACGCATCATACGCACCTGGTACTATGCTGGTACGTATCAGTACGTGAACGCGTGATACGCTAGAGGTGTGCACCAACTTGTTCCCGACGCTCCTAACATCTTCACCAAAAACGGGTTATTTGGGGGGAAACATAGGTGCTGCCCGATGAATGATCCCTTGGCCTAGGTATACAACGAAACTTACGGCTGAAACACCATGAGATTCCGACGATTTCAACCGTTTTTGGGGTCCAGATATGATGTCCTCAACATGAAGCGCGAGCAAGTGCAGCAGTACCAGCATGGTGTGGCGACGTCGTTCAGTCATGAATTCATTAACTCATTCATTGATTCATCCATTTGTTAATGCAGTCATACTGACGAGTGCCTTAGATCCTTCATTTACTATTTATAATACGGATTGAGTGATTGATTCATTCATCGTTCATTCATTCATTCGTTCATTCATTTATCCATTCGTTCATTAATTCATTCGTTCTTTCATTTATTCATTTTGTATTCATTTATTAATTCGCACGTTCAGTCATTCATTCATTCATTCATTGGCACGTTCAGTCCTTTATTCATCAATTCATCCATCCACCCGTCAATGCATTCACTCATTCATTCATTCGGTATTCCTCAATTGCATTGCGTTTGTCTGGAGAATCCGGAGCACTGCTATTGGTAACACACAACAACCAAGTGAAAATATTCGTTTGTACTGAATCCCCCTGCGGGTGATGTGAGTGGGGGTGGGGCGTGGGTGGGGGGGTGAGAAGCGCTGTAGGGAAGTGGGGGGGGAAGTGTCGGGAGATTGTAGCGGCTAAGGGAGGATGGAGGGGGGTGGAGGGCAGAGGGGAGGGTGGAGGGTGGGAGGGGTGGAGCGGGGTGATGAGGTGTGGGGGGGGGGTGCGCGAATGAGGTTGTGGGGGGGGGGGGGTTAGATGGGGGGGGAGGGATGTAGGTGGGGGGGGGGAGTGTAAGTGTGTGGGGGGGGTGTAGGTTGGGGGGGGGGGGGGTGTAGGTGGGGGGGGGGTGTAGGTTGGGGGGGGGGGGGGAGGTGGGGGGGGGGAGGCGTAGGTGGGGGAGGGGGGTGTAGGTGGGGGGGGGGGGTGTAGGGGGGGGGGGTTGAGGGGGGGGTGTACTCAGTTTGTGCATGGCCGTAGTCGTACCATGAACCCTCGCATCCCTACTATGCCGGGACGGAGCACGTCGAGTTTTCACCGACCAGGCATACATTGCCTGCACCAAGCGGGAAGCACCGTGAGTTGTTCGGAGAGTCACATCAAGGGCTAACTGCATCCTTCTAAGAACCGATCGCAAGACGGACTTCGGCACCTTGTGCCTAATTTCTTGCTTATGGGTGACAGCGCCCATGAGTTACTTGTTTTCTGGTGTGGCCACTCCAGAGACAGCAATGGGTATTACTATGTAACTGCCTCGTGGGTGCCTTATCATATTCATACTACGCGATACGACCATTTCCCTTGTGCGGAGTTAGGGTTCTTCACCCCGCACAACATGATCTAACTCGATAACCAACATGGTGACCGCCCAAATAAAAAAAAACGGTACCCTAGTTGTCTGGCTCACGCAGTGACTGACATGTATTACAGCGCCGTTGCTAACCAACGCCAATCCCAATATACATATAATGTTTTACAGCGTCGGTGCCAACCGAGGCCAACTATGATATATATATTAATGGGGTTTGAGGGAATGGGGTGAGGTGGAGAGGGGGGTGGTGGGGGTACGGGGGGTGTGGAGTGCGCGGGGGGTGGAATTCGTTGTGACGGGGTGGGGGTGGGGTTGGGTGATGGTGGGGGGGATGGGGGGCGGATCGGGGTGGGGTGTAGAAGTTCAAGAGGGACGGTGGGTAAGTAGGGAGTTGGAGGGAGAGGAGGGCGAGAGGGCCGAAGCGGGTCGGAGCGGGTCGGGGGGTGGTGGGGTGAGGTGGATGGGGGTGGGGGAGTGGGTGGGAAGGGGCGAGTAGGGTAGGGGTAGGGAGAGGGTGAAGGAAGGTGGGGGTGGGGTAAGAGTGTGGGAGGTAGGGGTGGGCGGTGAAGGGGGTGGGGTGGGGTGCGGCGGTGTGGTGTGGCGTGGGGGTGGGGGGAGATGACAGGAGGGCAGTGACGGGCGGCCGGAAGAGGTGAGGGGGGTATGAGATGGTTGGGTGGGGGACAAGGGGTGGTAGTGGGGGAGTAAGGAGAGGTGGGGAGGAGTGGAGGGGTGAGATAAAGAAGCTTTTGAGGTGGGGTAGGGAAACGTTGGGGGGAAGGAGGGGAGTGGATCGAGTGAGCGGGAGTGGAGAGTGGTAAGGTGGGTTTGAGGAGGTTGGGGGGGAGTGGGAGGTAGGTAGAGGTAGTGAGAGGGGTGAGAAAGGGCGGGAGGGGGGCGGGGGGGGTGCATGGTGACCACTTGGACGCAGTCAGTTTCCGACAACGATGGCCACCGCTCCACCGCACATGGCAGCACGGCAAACACCGCTTTCCCATTTTTGCAAAATTGAAGTACGTTATGTTTTGAGAAGATGCTGAGTAGACTATCAATACCAAGCACATACTTGGAATATATTTTGTCATTTTGGACGATGGCGGGGTACACAAAACTACGAGAAAATATGGTGATGTGTAAGACGGTTATATTATAGGGTACGAGTATACCACCAGGTACCAGGCATTGAAATGGTGTTCGATACCGTTAATGACAGATACTTGATTGTAACATGGTTCGAGTATCAGTATTGTGTTTCACTGGCGGTACGGCCGCGGCTCTGTCCGCGGCGCTAGATCTGCTTTGCCTGTCTTATAGTAAGTGTTATAATGGGGTAGGGCATGGAGTTATTCGTAGTATTAATGGTGGGCCGCGGTGTGCCTGGTACCACTCTGAACAAAAATGTACGGACCATTGGAGTAAAAATCCAAAGTTTAGCCAAGGGCATCGTAGTACTCGTCGTATTTAAAGTGTGCTGTGGTGTATCTACCACCACCCTGAACGAAATGTGCGGATCATTCGGTGTATATAGAAGAAAATGTCCAAGCGCTCCTTTCAATTCCGTCCGTACTCAATGAGCGGTAGCACTACCACTCAGAAAGGAAATGTGCGGACCATTGAGGCAATACACGCACAGCTTCGGGAAGGGCATCGTGGCGCTCGTCCTATTTACAGTCATACTCGTCCTATTTGCGGTGCTCTGTGGCGTGTCTGGTACCACTGAACGCAAGTGTACGGACCGTTGGGGTATAGACTAAATAATGTGAAGTCCAAAAGTGGTCCTCGGACAGTTCGGACAGTTTATTTTGTCCGTAGTCAAGGAGTAGAACCATTTTACAAAAAATATTTCAAGGACGTCAGCCGTGAGTTCGACGAATTTCAGGTCAATACTCAAAGCATTATATAGAAATATTTCAAGGACGTCAGCCGTGAGTTCGACGAATTTCAGGTCAATACTCAAAGCATTATATAGAAATATTTCAAGGACGTCAGCCGTTTATAGCGTTCATACGGCATGAAGTGCATATACATATCATTAGCAGTAGTAGAGCAACGTGGATGATTCTATTCCACCACGTACAAACATTCGTATTGCCAATACTACCAACACTGTACTACAGGAGTTACATAAACTACACCCACTGCTACTTATCAGTTCCGAGTTGGGAATTTTCCGCAGTTCCCACAGTGCGCAGATGTAAGGCACACCGGACAGCCACCCATCAGCCAATGGGGGTGGAGTGTCCACGCTGTGTGGGGCGGTATCGATCCGGGAAATCACCGTTTTGGTCCGGAAATTGTCGGAATTGTCCATATATGAGAGGCTTTCTGATCCGGGGATGACATGTATCACCCCCGGGTGCGGTAGAATCTCGACGTTGTCCCGAGGGGCAGCTCTGGCGGCGCGCTGGCTTCATGAGTCTCAGAGAATCAGTAATCAGCGGATGGCGATGGGGTTTCCACACCGTGCGCGGGGCGATATCGACCTGGGGAATCACTGCTTTTGTCCCCAAGTTGACCCAGGCTACTGGAGGGGGGTAACTTTTGGGGATCTATTTTGTGCAGTTGCACGGGAACGGGGTCAATCGCGCGAGTAACCCCCCTGTTCCTTCGCGGTCTTCAGCTTTGGCGCTGCTGGAATGCTGTTGGAATCGTACGGCATGAATCCCCAAAGGAACGGTAAGCTACGGTGCGCCAAAACATCGCCTGAAAAGTATTTTTGTCCGTGAGGTGCGGAGTCGCTGGTGCGAGTATGACATGGTATGATAGCTCAAACCATCTAGCGAAAATGGAGGTAACCCCCCCTTCCGTAGCCTTCGGTAGTTGTTGGGGTTGTACACGTATGTCCAGAGGTATTTCTGATCCGGGGACGGGACTCCCCGCGTGCAGATGGACGTCTACGTTGTCTGGAGGGGCAACTCTCACAGCGCGCTGGATTCATGAGCCCCGGCCAATCAGCAACCAGTGTATGGGGTTGGGGTTTCCACACCGTGTTGGGCGGTATCGACCCGGGGGATCACCATTTCCCCCCCGGGTTGTTAGAAGTGTAGATGTATGGAAGGATCTCTGATCCGGGGATGGTACCCTATCTTTTCGGGGTGCGGCTCAATGGGGGTGAGCTTCCACACCGTGAGATGTGGTATCGACCCGGTGGATCACTGTTCTCATCCCCGGTTGTTGGAGTTGTAGATGTATAAGGATTTATGGTCTGGGGATGGGACCTTAGTCTTCTCCCGGGTGCGGCGGGACCTCGACTTTGGCCCGAGAGAAAATCTCGCAGCGCGCTGGATCTATGAGCCCTAGCCAACCAGCAATCAGCCGATGGGGGTGGGGTTTCCACATCGTGCGGGCCGGTATCGACCCGGAGGTCATTTTTTTTGTCCCCGGGTTGTTGTAGTTGTAGTTGTTTAGAAGGCTTTCTGATCCAGGGATGGGACTATCTCCCCGAGAGCCGTGGCTTCACGAGTCGCACCGTATCAGCGAGCAGCCGATGGGATCGGGGTTTCTACACCGTGCGGAGCGGTGTTGATCCGGGGGATCGTCGTTTTTGTCCCCGGCTGGTCGGATTTGTAGCGATACAGCGGGGTTCCTGAACCAGGGATGCGATCCTTTTCTGCGGCGGAACCTTGATAAGTCTCTGGCTGGAATATTCCTGTTCAGCATCAACCTTCTAGAAAAGAGTCAGCGGCGTCTGGCAGGGATTTGATACGCCAATTGGCAGCCAGAATCGTAATTCAAAATTGTTTTGCAGCAGCAAACCCGGGTTGATGACTGTCAGCACTACCTCGGGATGATTGTCGGGAATGCTCAGCAGGCCACGACCACGGCTCGGTGCGGCACGAGACCCGATGTTCTGCGGTTTGTGCCACCCACCCTCCCTACCCCTACGGCAAGACGCGGCTGAAGCACTCTGAGTGGCGAGACCACGGTGACAGACAGACAAGACAGACAGGCAGACATGTTTTCTGTATACAATAGGGATGTTGGGCCATGCCGTGTTATGTAAAACGCGTAGACTATACCTACAAGGTTTCTTCCCGCCCAAGAAGCCATTCCAAGATTCATGACGCTTATACGAATAGTATAGAGCAGTTCTGGCGGACGTCTTTAGGTAGAATAAACGGTTTAACGTATAGACGAAGGGGCATTTCTTTGGGTAACAGTTGACTGGCAGAGAGCGCGAAAGTGTGGGTTAGCACAATTCGTCACACTAGTTCTATCGTAGATGAATGCTCCGATGGAGGTATTGGCACTTTTGGTCTGAAATGTTTTCTGAATGGTGGGGCTCTTTCACCCCATATCGTCGGAAATAGGTCATTTTGGGTTGATTATCGTTGTATACCTAGGCCATGGGATGTTTCATCCGCGATCAAGCAGGTTTGTTTTTCTCCAAATCAGTTTTTGGGTCAAGAAGGACACATGTGTAATGTATTCACCTCTTAAAGTGAGGAATAGTACTAGAAAAATCCTGGTGCGCGCCTCTATCGTAGCACGCGTCCACAGCCGTCTCAGCTCCAACAATTCCTATCAATCTACGTGGGGTGCTCCTGCTTCTACCAGGTACGCAACGACTCCTGACGCAGAGCAGCCCTTTCCGTCTTCTGCGTCTTCGTTGCATGCTGGCCCCGTGGTCACGCATCTGTTTAGACAAGGAAGAGTCCAGTCGTGGACCTATACAAATCATCGTGTTCTCTGATGACACACCAATTTGGTTGTTCTCCTCTGCTGACAAATGACCCAATCGGCTCCTCTGCAGTGTCCTCTGCTAACCAAATTGGGTCGCTATCAGGGCGGGTTTCCCTTTGGCAGGCAAATCCGCCGGGCGTGTACCTGCAATTCCATACGTTTCCGGTATCGTTCTGGTAGTCGTCTCCTTTGTGAAATAAATGTACCTGCGTTAGCTTTTGATTCCATCCCGTTCCTGTGTGAGCTTCACGCTTCCGCGGTCCACCGTCTAGTCCGTTCGCAGCTCAGCTGGCGTATATCGGATTTCATTCGACCTTCCGGTTGCGGAGCTGTCAAATTGAATTGTTCGCCCTTTTTGTAAGCTCCTCCGCTGGCTCTTTCATAGCGAGAGGGCGACAAGGACCCACTCTTCCGTAAATGTACCAGTGTCCACCGCTGTGTGGGATCATATGTCGTCACGTGACTTCTCTATTGTAATATGGACTCTGCAGTCCATTAGTACCTATTTGATTCGTAGTCCCCACAACCTTAAGTACACCAAATATCTTCATATAGATGCAGAGAAGTACAATACGCGGGGAATCTCGGTTTGTTAGTTCCCGTCGATATGTTGTATATTCAAGTTGTTACTATTATAATTTCCCACCATAAGTATCTGGGAACGATGCAGGGGATGTTGCAAGGAACTTTACAATAGGACGGTTTGCCGGTAAGTACCACTACCCGTAGAGTACATCTGCCCGTAACAGGGGCATTGTGCCGTATTGATCAGGTGACGGCAAGCCCCACCTTGATCACTCGTTGCAGCTCCTTCCTCTTCTTACATCTTCTTACATCACCTTCGTTTCCATGTCTTGGCCATATAAGCGCCACTTTCAACCATATTATTTCTTCTTCACAAGTGATCCTAACAGACAATTTGGTGCCGCCTATGTAACTCCAAGCACTGAGGCAGAGCCTCGAGGCGTGTCAGTGTTTCGTTCTCGTGTTCATTCAACAGCTCTCGTAGGAAAAACGCCCGTGGATATTCCATTGAAGCGGGACACGCTTTGTTACCGCCGCGTGAAACAGGAGGATAAGTCATTGGGTCCATGTTCACTCGCTTCCCGCGGAGCGCTCCGACCGATAACACACTTGCTCTCGAAAAAAAAAATACTTCGGGGTGGATCGGTACCAAACTCACCTCGGTCATTCCGTCCACGAAATGCGGAAGTAGCTTTGGTCCTTGCTGTAGTCAGGCCGCACGACCCTTTGACACGCATACAGCAGTCGATCTTGTTGACCACACATCTTGGCAAAACTTACACTCGGCGGGTACCATATGATTTGATGCTGCTGTGTCGATTATAACTTTGTCACCGGCGAGGTTGCCGCTTCCAATCTCCAGCATCACTTGGGGAGGCGGGAGCGGTCTCTGTATATCCCTGCGCCTGCGGCATGCGTACAACATAAGAAGCGAGCTCGTCTTACTTCGCCATCTCGAGTGCCTTCTGCAACGGCACGGGGACGGAAGCTAGTCGACCACGCCTCCCGTCGGCAATTGCAGCCACTCATCTCTCCGGATTTGTTGGCAGGCCAATGAGGCAGGAGTTATCATTTCATCAGGAATTCTACGACGACACAGATCGACTCTTGGGTTTGTGGTTTAACATGGTGTCGAATTCGACAAATCGAAGTCGATTGCAAACGTTTAATCGATTTTACTTTGTATCACTACGTCGAACTGCTGTGCCTCAGGAAATACCTCAAAATCAGTCCCGGTGTAAAAATAGGGGTTGAGGGACAAAATCCCGGGTGTCTCTAGGACAAAAAAAAATGATGTGGGAAGCCTCACGTCTACTGCGCTCATGTATCTTGGAAGACCAATGAGGCAGGGACTGCTGTTCCGTCAGGAAAAATTCAGGAGCAGCTCAATTCTGTAACATGGTGCCCAATCCGATTCGAACTCCCGTTTTCTATGTTTGTGTTTGTATTTGGACGTTGCACTCATCCATTGGTAGTAACATACCATTGACAGCGACCGACCTCCTTATGCTATTTGGCAACCCATGCACGGCCTATCCCTATTTTTCATGCGTGCATCCATTGGAGAGGCTGATAGTAAATATGGCAGGCCAATGAGGAATAAATTGTCAGCCCATCAGTAATTTTACACGCCCAGCTCGACTCTGTGACATGGTATTCAACCAACGAAAATAGAGATTTACACAGTTTTTTCACGTTGTTTATCGTTTTTGATTTTGCGTTACGCCCATTCGCTGATGGGCCGACCGTTGGTAGCGACCGACCTCCTTGTACTTGTTCAAAACGAACGCACACAACCCCCAGACCACACACATGCAGCCGTTCGAGATCGCATACGCTTTGCGATGCCCAACTCGATAGGGTTAAGACCAATGACTAGAACCAACAAAGACAAAATAAAATATGCGTGCCCGCAATGTATCACACTTTTATGTACAGTATGAGCGCCGAACCATCACAACGACCAGCTTCATCCTCGCGTGGGACGGCAAACACCGCACTACTTGGCGTGAAACATGAATACACCATACCAGCCCACCTGGTAGCAGAGAGGGACCGGCGGACACACTCGAGCTAAGGGTAGCGCTACTTCCTCCTCCCCCTTTTCCTATTCCTGCCGGGTTCCCCCCCCCCGCCCTCCTGACACACGTTCGTTACATATGTGCACACTACGCATGCACAACACCTACGACGAACGCAACAGGCGAATCAGCGAACAGGCCAGCCGCGCGACCAAAGTCACGCAGGTCTGGTCCTCTCAATCGCGTATTTTACACGAACAGCAAACACTGCTTTTTGCTACTGTATCGGGCCGCCAAGCAGACAACCAGCCGCCTGTGCCGTACGAAACAAAGGCCACCACAACAATCACAACCACCACAAACACAGCTACCACCACAGCCACCACCAATAAAACAACAAAGAGCAGCAACGACGACACCACTTTCAGCACAGCAACAGCAACACAAACAACACATCAACAACAACCGACAACTAAGTTAACTCGCAGCACGATCGAATCGACCCAGCAAAAAGGTCCTTCCCACGGCTAACAACTACATCCCTATGACCACCTATCTATTCCATTGCCTCCCAGGTGCTTGTCACATCGTCATACATCGGCTCACCAATCTAACAACAGAGCCTAACGCGGGTTTTAGATAGTGTGGGATACACTCTTGAACTAGAAATCAAACCCGGGGCAATACTCTGCTTTCTAGTTGAGGGCCGCTACCCTGTCAATGAAACAGATCAGCACACATAAATACGGTAGTCGTGGGCAAAATTCCATCCCGGCTTCTTGTTTGAAGACTCGTGCTCTGCTCATCCGTATATTGAGAGTTTGACTCGCTAGATGACCGGATGTCTATTAGACCGTTTCGCAGAAAGGGAATCCGGAGGTTGAGTCCTCATCGAAACAAGAGTCCTTCACCAAGATGCCGTACCTGCAATAGGGAAATATGGGACGGGAAAGGGCAAGGGCAAGGGAAATGAGTGGGTTGGGTTGGGTTGGGTTGGGTTGGGTTGGGTTGGGTTGGGTTGGGTTGTATTCGGTGGATGGGCACCAACACCAACACCAACACCGTGAACACGACCACCACAACCACCAACATCGACATGATCCTGGCAGCAGCGCATCTACCGCAACACTTTACTCACTTGGAGTCGTCGGTGAGCTCCGTCTCATCCGTGACGAACTCAAGCATAGCCACATCCCCCACGTCGTCGGTGTCACCGCCCTTGATGTACCACATGTTGTCTGCGTAGAGATCGTTTACGACATCGTAGAAACGGGAGAACTGGCCTTGGATGATGTTGTCCTGCGGTATCATGCAAGATAAACCATAGGGGGAGGGAGGGGGGCGGGGGGGGGCAGGGGGGGGGCGGGTTGGGAGTGGGGGCGGGGGGGGGGGGGGAGGGTGATAGTGATCGTTCTGTCTGCTGTCCCCGGTTTGATTTCGGAGGGGAGGAAGCGTGTTCCGTCGGCGCTGATGTTGCATGTTCCGTCGGCGCTGATGTTGACATTACTGCCAAGCGGGATAAAACGAGAACTCTGGGCCCGATGACCATTTGACGTTTATGCTCCCCCCCATGGTATCATATCATAACATATGTATGAATGGTATTCATGGCAGATGCCGCAATCTTGAACCCGGCAAAGGAACGGAAATGTGCTCAATCGGCGATGATTTTGACATATGGTGCCCGATAGCATGATAGCTGTACTCGCCGTGAAAGTGTTGTCTTCGGAGCCTGAGATCTTGAGGGCCTCGATGGGGCTTCTGATGAGGTTGTCGTGGATGTGGTTGTTCCTGATGCGCCCATCGGAGCCTTCTACCTGTGGAGCGTTGTTGCCCTGGTCTGCTCGTGGTGGCAGATGCAATACGCCGCAGGGGCACAATGCGGGGAGGAGCAAAGTACCCAACAAAATTCCGTCGTGAGGTCCACCAGGCAAGCATGTACGACTCATTGGGTTAGTGTTAGTACACAACAAAATGTCATGGTGAGGTCCTCCTACAAATCATGTACGACTCATTGGCCTACTTATGAGAGATTACATCCGGCAGAGCGCAGAGGAGCAAAGCAAGCACGCAACAAGGTACCGTCCAAAGTACGACGTCTTGTTTAATCATAGTGGATACGCTCGAGGAGAAAATTGGAAACAAAAAACATCAACAGTTTTTTCGTGAGGATCTCTTCGCACGCGCACGAACATCCGTCGCTGTGAAAACATTGTGCCATCCCGGCTACCGCCATTGTAGCTGAACTCACACATGTGTAGTGCGAAAAGGGGTTGCTTGGCAGCGTGCACGTCGAATGTGTTCTCGTAGACCTCGTTCGAGCTCGATCCCACGCTCCACCTCATGCCGTCTGTACCAGGAAGGTATCGGTCGCCAACAGTACAGAGAAAAGTTCGTTCAGTTGTTGTTAAACATCAAGTAGATAGGCGCGCACGAAATGCATTGATTGTGAAAGGGCAACAATCACAAGCAACACAAGCATGTTCCTTGGGGAAGAAAACAGAGTGTCAGATTTAGTTTAGTTGCGCGCGCCGTCACCTTGTGTTCACTCGAATGCACGCCAACCACCGCAAACAACGACTACCGACACTACCACCACCACCACCACCACCACCACAAACAACAAGAGCAACCGCAGCGTGTGGGGCTCTATTTGCTGTGCGGCGCGTGTGCGGAGGCTGTGGGACACAAGGCTACAACCCGGTTCGATCGGTCATTTTCGTTTTCGTTCATTCATCAGTTATTTTCGTTTTCGTTCATTCTTGAGGTGGTGAAGGTGGTGATAAAGGCGGTGCTAGGAGGGTTGGGGGAGGTCAGAGGCGGTGCAACCAGTGTAGCGCATGGCCGCAGTGTGTGTAAGATTACAGACCCTTGCACCAAGGCTACAATCTGGGGGGTTGCGGTCGTTTTCGCCGGGGGGAGCCATAGGGTCATAGACCACTCGAGCGCATGGCTCACATCCTCACTCCAAAAACCGGACTCGAAAAAAGTTTTCTTTGTACTGACGCCAGAGCTTGCTCAAAACTATATTTTTTCCATATGGTTGGTAGCTGTTCGCACCGACGGCTCTCTTTGAGTCGATTCAACACAAGGCCCCACACGTGCCCCGCCCCCACCGTACCCTGGACCCTTGCTATCTCCACAATATCACAACACCATAAATTCCCGAACGGAGCACGCCGAGCTTTCGCCGACCAGACCTACGCTGCTTGTACCGGGGAGATAGGGAGGGGGTGTAACTCAATTCGCATATTGGTTGCCGAGGTCGTATGTATGGCCATACACCCTCGCACCCCGGCAATACCGGGGCGGATGGGAGTTCTCCCACGGTAGAAAACGCCTTTTGGGGCCAAACGTTTCTGACCGGTTGAGTTCCTCGAGTGTTGAGCTATCGGTTATTTTGTAGGATAACGTTACGAACATGTTTCGTTTTTGTGAATACTATGATAGTAGTGCAGAGAAGTGTTGATCGGGGTGCCCGAACGAATGTGACTTTTCTGGAAGGCATGTTTCAGGCGGGATACTAAGCTCCGCATGTTAGAGAGGACATAAACTCCTGCTGCGCCCCCCCGTCGCGGAAGGATTCAGGGGGAAGGGTTGCGGGCGGATGGGAGGGAGTAGGAGAGGAGGCTGCGGGAGGAGGGACTCACAGGTGTTCCTCATGACGCTGTTGCCGAAGACCTTGGTGTCCGACGTCTCAAACAGCGCGATCCCGGCGTTGTCGTTCTTGTAGATGTAGTTGTTGCTGATGGTGGAGTGGTCACTCGAACGGTGCAGAAGCACGCCCACGTCGTCGTTGCTGTAGATCTCGTTCCCGTCGATCATCAGGTCGTTGCACCTGTCCGAGGCAACTGTGCATCAAAGATAGAAGGGGTTCAAGCGAGGGGAGGGGGGGCGGGGAGGGGACGGGGGCGGAGGTAGGGTGGAGGAGGGGGGTGAGGGGAGGGGGGCGAGGGGAGGGGGGTGGCGGCATTGGCGACTGGAGGGGGGTGGGGCGGGAGGGAGCCCAGAGAGTCGAGAACGCAAACGTTACCGTCGGCGCGAATCGTATTTCCGTCAATCATGAGGATTGCTGCGTCTGTCCGATACAACTGTGAAAAAGGGAAATGGGTGGGAGGGGAGGGGGGGAGGGGGGGATGCTCATTGTCATGCGTGGCCGTAAATAGCATAGACCATCGCATCTCTACAATGCCGGGGCGGAGGCCGTAGCGGGGGGGGGGGGGGGTAATGGAAGAGGCATTGGCGGAGTGGGAGGGAGGCTACCCGCTATCCAATGGTGCCCGGGCACGAACCCTTCCGCGTTTCTACCTGAATTTGTCTTATTTTTTTTGTCTTCTGGTGGATGGGAAAAATAAAGCTTAAGCTCACCACACTTCCACGTATTTCCATACACGTGTCAAATTATCCGAATACCCTATTTAACAAAACCTGGAGCATTGGTACAAATAAGGCCGCTGGCCGCTCCCGTATCTCTTTGGCCTCACCAACTCCGTGGCAGCCGTTGTGGTGGATTTCGTTGTCGGTGATGGTCATGAAGTCGCTGTCGTCGTGGGGGTCGAGCCCGTAGCACTTGTTGTGGTGCACCTGGCACACGTTATCAGTTGTCGTCGTCGTCGTTAGACGCTTGCGACGGTTGGGTTTGCGAGCATCTCCTTACGAAGTGCATGCTTCGCGTTGTTTTAGACCGGGGAATTGTAACGGATGGTGGTTTGTTGCGGTAGTCGTACACAGGAGACGCGTGCTACGATAGGAGGTGTCACTTTTCGTCTGAAGAAATGTTTTCCGAATGACGGGGCTCCTTAACCCAAAATAATCGGAAAACAAAAAAATAATAGGCCATTTTGTTTTGCGTGATTCTCGTTGTACAACTGTCCTAGGCCATGAGATTTGTCATCCGGTAGCTAGAAGTTTTTATTTTTCTCCAAAAATCCTTTTTTTTGGGAGGGGCATGTCTTATGCTCCCGAAATTGAGGAAACATCAGAAAAAAGCGGTACACCTCTATCTTAGCACGCTATGGTACCATAAAGGGGGTTATGGTTTTATGCCCCTTTTTAAGGGGCTTTTTTCGCAGTGGCTCGGAGTCACTCGCGCGAGTGACCAACCCTGAGTGACAAATTTTTGCTCGTTGTTTTTTTACCAGGTGTCACCCCTTCCCCTTCCCCCCCCCCCGGTTCTTGCTTTCAATTTTTATCGCGCATAGGGTTCAGCAATCCCACTGCTCGTCGACTTTTCATCGAGGGTTGCAGACTGACGCTCTCGCAATTTCCGCAAGTCAATGTGTGCACGAGAAAATGTCCCTACGAATTTATACGAGGAGCATGCATTCGGGGGGGGTTCGAACTCACGGAGCTGACCTCTACCAGGGTCGAAGATAACCAGATAGGCCACCGGGGGGACAGTTATGCTACTCTGCGCCAACAAAGTCCCCTAACCAAAGAGTTTTTTGTCGGCGAGGAGTAGAGTCGCCCTTGCTGTCAAAATAGGGGTATATCATGACATAACACCCCCCTTGCCGTACGTATCCTTGGTCGACAACGGTCATTTTTGTAACTGGCACTAATGCCGCACGTTATCAGATGGAAACCCATGTCGTGATTGATAGCTGCGGGTTCACCTCTCGCTACCGCCGGTTTGCCCCGGCTGGCGTCTAAACGAATAGGGAATGTGTGTTATCCTATGGATACAATATAAGTTTCTGGCGCTTTCCTCGGAATTTTTCAATACGTACATCATCAGAAAGTGGCGGAAGGAGGCCTTGGATGCCACACGAGGCACGCCATCACATGGGTTTCCGCGCAATAAGAGGCATAAAACTAACCCAGAAAACAACTCTCACCTCGTTACTATCGATGATGCCGCCCTGGTGCCCGAACGAGTAGTGGCCGAAGTAGTTGTACGCTAACACGGTACCGTTGATGTCCCCCCAGACGTTCACTTCGTCCATGATGTCCAAGTTGCTGAGGTCGTCGCACAGACCCCTAACCTTGTACGACACGCCGTACGATTCAGCACCGTTGTAGCCAAGTTCTAATTCGCCAGAGTTGTGGCAGACAAGGGGATGGTTACAGGCGGGGGGGAGGGGCGGGGTTGGGCCAGTTAAAAGGAGGGTTCGTTGAGACACACGGTACCACTCGGCACCGTTGAAACCAAGGTATTTGACGAGAGCGAGGGTTTCCGCTCAGGGAAATGGAATTTAGGATGGGGGGGCGAACTCATTTGTTGCTTGCCTTGGTGGTTGAACCATTGACCACGCATCCCTCTCGAGACGCAGTACCGTTCCTATCCCCAACGTCTTATCTCTCTCCTCTGTGGCCCGCTGTTGCCACCATTTTTCTCCTAGGATAGTGATTGTATTTTTCGCTAGTATCTATTATTCCAAACTTCTCCATGCCACATCCCTCTCCTGTTTCCCATCTTTGTACAGTTCGCATTATTCCACCAAGTGTGTGGGGGGGGGGGTTAGGCCAGCTGAGAGGAGAGTTTGCTCTGAGTTCAGTTGAGGTGCCAAATGCTCCAAAATCGAGGCCATCTAACTCTGCACCATTGTAGCCAAGCTCTTTGATTTTGCCATTCGATGCGGCGAGGGTCCCAGCCAAGGGGAAGGGTGCACGGGGAGGGTTGGAGGGGGCGGGGTAGGTCAGGCGAGAGGAGGGTGGGTTGATCGAACTTCTCACTGGGCAGGTTCGAGCTTACGTGTACATCCTCGCTGAAAAACGTCTCTTAGCTGTTAAGACCCCTGATCAGACAAAAAAACGGTGTGAGACACATGCTACAGTTTTCGTGCACCGTTCTTTTTTCTGAGACTACCTAAACAGAAAATAGTCCAATTTCTACCCTAAACTTCTACCCTAAACGTTCTACCGCATGAGCAGCCCCAAGGCATAGGTATACAACGAAATAATTTTGAAGAAAATAAAAAAATGGCCTATTATTTATTTTTTTCCCGACGATTTTGGGTTAAGGAGCCACGTCTCGTTGAGAAAAAAACGTTTCCGCCGAAAAGTGGTAGACCTCGATCGTAGCGCGCTTCGTGAGGCGAGGCACCGGTAAGCGACAACTCACGAGTGATTTGGCTGTCGATGATGTCCATCCTGGCCTCGCCCATCGCGTCCTTGGCCGCGCCACTGCACGTCTGGGGGTTGTCTCCGATCACCTCGCTGATGGCACTGATGTAACTGTAGTGATGAAAGGGTAACACACGCACGCGCGACAACCGCGGATTTTGGTTTGTTGTGTTTTGTTTTGTTTGTCGATGCCATGACGGCGCACGGGGTAATACTCGTAGCTGATCTTCGCTGAAAGACGTTTAGGAGTCCCACGAAACAAACAAACGTGCGGGATGAAAAGTCGACCGCGATAAAAACTTTGTGCTTCAGATTGTTTTGCAGCGCGCGGACATACGACAGCGAACGGGGTACGGTGTTGTTTGCGCGACATGTGCACATGCGCGCATACACGTTTACACCGGTAGCCGTTCTAAACTGAAGATAGCGTAGAGTGCGCACCTTCTCCCAATTAGGTATACGGTGTACTGACACATCTGTAGACGTATGCTTAGTTGTTATCCCGGTGCATGTGCCTCTGTGGGCGTATGAACGGGTGGGAGGAGGGGGTGGTACGAACAGCTACCGGCGACCGTCGGTGGCATTCTTGTGTGCCCCCCCCAGCACTGCCGTCGGTCAAATTCGGAGGAGTTGGACCGCACGTCTCCTGGACATTTGCAGTAGGTACTCGGCTACAGTACGGTACTGAACATTAAACAATGTATGCTGTGGTGGCAGCTACCTTCGGCCGTCGGTGACATCCTTGTCCGCCCCCCCCCCACCGTCGTTTGCGGAACGGTCCAGAGATCGGACCTTTACGCCCTTCATCATCAGCTGCCCGCCGTGAGCTCGCAAGTTGATGAACTTGTCGGCATCGCTCGTCTGCCAAAAACAAAATAAAGCGAATGACCATTGTCAGCACAGGATAGAGTAAACGAAAAGAGATAACAAAACCAACGCGTCGTTGACCAGCGGCTGGCTACAAATAAATCATCAAGGAGAAGCTATGACGTAATATATTTTTTCAAGACTGTGTTTTTGACCCTGGCTGGTGTGTTTTTTTCGAGTTACACAGGTCGATTGAATATTATATTTTGCCGACTTTTCACCTTCTTGTGTTCCCCTCAATCAAGCAAGCAACATGGTTTGGGTGAAGTATTTTGATAGAGCCCTGTGCTCGAGCGAAGACGGAACCTCGACGGTATCATCAGCTGTGCACCTTCTTCGCCGCGTGTCGAAAAAACGTACAAAAACCAAACACTACGTGGCGTCCTAACGGTATCGTCTCTCCCTTAACACCAACAACAATGGTTGTCTTGCGAACAGTATCATCAGGTATTATAATGCGCTTTTTATTTTTGCACGACACACACTTGACAATGAATGTCATGCGAAACAGTATCAGGTATGTGCTCTTACTTCTTTTTTTTTTTTCACCACAGTGCACACTCCCGCCATGAATTCATCGATCTCTACGTATTGCACAGTAGTATCAGGTATGTGCTCTTACTTCTTTTTTTTTTTTCACCACAGTGCACACTCCCGCCATGAATTCATCGATTTCTACGTATTGCACAGTAAGTAGTATTCAATCTATACTATAAAAAATAAATATATACTTCGTACAATGCTAAAAGTGAAGAGCTACTATTACTTTTGATAGTTGTGGCCAAGATTACGTACGGTAGGAGGGTCCCTATTGAGGCATTTTTTATTCTTGAGGTATTTGAAAAAGTCACTGCTGGAAACCCGGCAGAGAGTAAGGGAGAATACACCCCACGTTCCCGTTCAAAATTTACTGCCTTCTTCTTGGCAGCGTATATTGTTCACGAGCGTGCTAAATAATAAGGGCTGCAACAGTTGTGCGCTGGTGAACATGCAAAGAAGCCAAGTACGGGTGGTACGCGTGACAGCTTGACGGGTGTGATAATACCGTGGTATTGTGAAATTAAAGGTGGGGGACACAGAGTGCCCCCTGCAGGTCTGCCAATTGAGCAGGTCTTCGGAGAGTACTCACTTTCGTTCCTTCGTAGAGATGTAGCTTTATTCGTTTCCACCAGAGCCCGGGATAGCTTCTGAGATCGGAGGCGCGTGCCTCCGATCTAAATCCTAACTTCCCCGAATATAAACCGCCAACCTTATCATACGAAACCCATCCAAATGATCTCAAATTCGGATACTCTCAGGCCTTTCGAGGCCGTATCTTAACAGTATGATAAAGCAGGTATCTTTTGGCTAGTGTTGTCATTCTAATACTAATATCATTATTGTGCTTGCTTGCCACCCGAAACTGTGTTGTCAGCATGAGCTTCATCGTTGACCACTCTGACATTCCCGAAACAAGACCCCCCCCCGCGCCGAACGCCATCTATCTATCTAGCAGCGCCCGCCATCGTTACTGCGCGGAAACAAAGGGAAACCTATGGATAAAAGTCTAGACTAGCCCCTTCACTCTCAATATTGCCGAAACAAGGAGACCACCGAAACAAAGGAAAACCCATGCACAACGTCTAAGCTGTATAAACGTGATGGAGAAGCTTCGTCAACATGAAAATGTCTGGACCCAAAAGAGGTACTACTGCTGTACCCTATCGTGATGCTGTACCCTATCGTGATAATCGTCACAGTATATATCTGAAAATGTCTTGACAAAAAAGAGGTACTACTACTGCTGTACCCTATCGTGGCACACTCGTCATAATATCTGAAAATGCCTTGATCCGAAAGAGGTACTACACACTGTTGTACCCTATCGTGGCACTCTTCACAGCACGGGTGATTGTCATGCTTCTCACCAGCAAGAGCCTCCTAGCGTCGCCGCCGTAGCTGGGTCCGACGATATTGAGGAGGGTGTTGTCCTCGATGTACATGCTCGAGTTCAAGAAAAACGTTCCCGTGTACTCGTCCACAATTTCGTTGTCTTCCTTGTTGAAGTGGTATAGAGGACCTAAAGGGCGTGGTCGGAAGGAACAGGAACACGACGGGTGGATGCATGTAGACAAAGATGACGAGGCAATCAATAAGGTGGATGGAGTGGTGGTTTGAATTGTGGCGAAGCATCGGGTGCAGCCACATTGTTGATGTCGATTGACCCAAATACATGCTCTCGGGTATCGGAAGAACGTTCCGGTGCAAATCGTCCACGATGTCATTCTCTTCAGGACTTGTCGACGTGGTACAGAGTACCAGGGAGGATTTTGCGGGGGGGGCAACTATATATTAATATATATTGGGTGCGACCGTAGATGAATTGACAGTTGTTGAGCGTCCGAATGCCACATTTATTGACGTTCATTTACTCGCGGCCACAAACCGCTGAGACTTTTGCTATGCATATTCGTGCCGTGGTAAGCACCACAGGGCGAGCTCAAACCCCGCATATATAGTCTATGGCTCTGAAAACTCTTGCGGTATCTTCGATATTGACCACCTCTGCAGCTCTTGTCATAGAGCCAGAGCCTCGACTCGCATCGTTGTAAAATTCGGACAATCCCTTCCACCGAAAACAATCGCCTGCTGCCACCTACTCCCGACTCATAGTAGCTCTGAAAGCCCTTCTTGCTGCACCTTCGGATAAAGCTCTCGCGGCCTACAGTATAGCGCATGCATCTATCTGCTGCTGCCTGCCGCCCGTCCATAAAATGACGCGCAAACAAACACTACTTACTTGAACATGCAATAACCGCTGTTGTGAAAACAGTAGCCACCTACTACACCGACCTACAGTAGAACAGTGATAAAACACACGCACGCCATGCAAGCGCTGCAATATGCTATGATTCGAAGTGGCTCACCTTTGTCACCCCTGTCCTCCACTATTTCCGAAAGCGTGATGCATCCTCCGCCTTCCAGGTCTGGCAAAGGAATATCCAGACGGACACATCGAGAGGGAAAATGGACCAAAAAATAGGGAGAGGACAGTTCACAAGCGACCACGTATGTATTAGATGTTTAGACACACTGCTGCTGAGTGCATGCATGGCGATGCGATCAAATGAGGTAAAGTGGTATGTTTATGTTTGCGATACACAATGCGTATAGACTATTATGGTCTAGCCCTTTGTACTGCTGTAGGCAGTGCCCGCATGAAACGATGAAGAGTTTTTTATGTCGTTTTTCGTTAGCATACTCGAGTATATTCTAAAGAATGAGGGTGTTTGGTTTTAACAGAGTTTTCAGAAAAATGGGAACGGAGCCTAAAATGAGAACCAAGCGTTATCTCCAGAACCATGTGGTGTATCAGAGAACCGAAATGATCCTGCGAAACCCCTTGGCCAGCCCTGTGAGAGGAGCTCGTCAGAACGGTCATGCTCCATCTCATGCCTTCGGATGGGCGCAAAAAGCGATATACGCTGGCTCTATGGTGATTTCTCTAGATGCTGGCTACCGAGGCGATGCCGAGGACTTCCAGCCTGAGCGACAGCTCATTCGAAGGCTGGTGTACAGCCCCACAGGACTGTCATTTTTTTTTTTTTAGTTGTACATAATTGGTTTGCTTTCTAAAAAAAACCGTCGGTTCTCATTTTAGGCTCCGTTCCCATTTTTCAGAAAACTCTGTTTTTTCAGGTAGGGTTGCGAGAGCTGTCCTCGTTACTATACGAGTGGGCACAGACAGCAAGGCGTTCTTCATGAAGATTATTCTAAATGCGTCAGATGCAAGCTCGATAAAACTAGGGCCGATGCTCATCTTTGCAAGCTGGGGGACACACCGGCCGCTCGTTTCTTGCTTCGTAGCACAACAATAATAGTGCACACGCACAATACATTGTGATACCTCGTACCATGTATGATACGGCCTTGCGTTACTTACTAGCAGAAAACAGGGTGAGACAGTAGACAATGGCTCCAACGGAGAAACTGTGGAGCACTCCCGCGCACACACATACTCGTACCACACACGCAAAAAAACGGCGATGCACACATCTATCCTGCATGACGTAAAGCTGTAGTCTAACAGCAGGTCTCGCAGACGATCAGGTCACGCAATTCCAGCGAACAAACGATGGGATGGAGGAGCACTTCCGCATACACAAACGCGCATGCTACACATGTAGATTATACATACATCCTGCACAGGATGTGCTGCTGCTGCCGCAGGTACGTGCGAGAACTCACAAAGGCGGTCAGAAGAAGAAGACCAGCGGATGGTCGTCTCCAAGGAACAGTCCGCGTCCTCAATCGCAGAGGATGCTCGAGCGGCCAGAAGCAAGGCGACCGCCGAGCTAGCACAAGCAGTCCAGCTACTCTTCTTGCTGTTGGAGGTGCTGCGGGGCCCGGTGCTGCTGCTTGCCGTAGTCATCATGCTGCTGCTTGATCTCGAGAGATGACAGACGGATGCGGTGTACCTGGTACTCGAAAGAGGGAGGGAAGTTGTGTACTCTACCAGTACCCGGTGCCAGTGGTAGCTGTGTATGCGCGTTGTATGCGCGTCCCTGGTGCTGGCTCACGATGTAATCTCTTATTTATACAGTGTAGGTTTGATCGCGGTGGTCAGTAAGCGATGCTGCTTGCTCAGGTGTTCCTTGGGTCAGATGGGGAGAGGGAGAGGTAGTGTGCGGTGTGGGCAGTGTGGGGCTTATACGAGTCGTATATCTCGTGTGTCAGACATTTACTTCCTGTTTTCTTCTGTCTATCCGGCGCATTTGTTGCGATTGAATTGTTCAATTTTTTTCATTTTTGTTTTTCAACAGTCCGTTTGTTATTTTTTCCGGCGACGGGGTTGTTGATATACTTGCTAGACCATCGACTAAAATATACGGAAAAATAATGACCGTTTCCCTTTTAATATTACTGATGAACGGTATGTACATTTATGCCCATATTGGTCCTGATTCTGATCCTTTCACGTATCATATGACACGAGCATCATCATCACCAATCATCATGGTATCACTCACAGTAACTTAACAGTTGCAGTGACATGTTATAAAGAGTACTCGTCGAGTGGTCCCCGGTACTGGTGTAGACTATATCTTCTAGCCGCCGTAGGCACCGGCACTACAGAAGCAACCGTCACACTACTCCTCGTACTGCGCCGCAGCTGGTTGTTCTCGTCTGTGCCAAGCGATTTTACAGGCGATATATAGAGCGGGCATACCGGCAATATAATAGTACTGACTGAAGAGGGACCACTATTACGGAGGGCGATAGTATATAGGACCAAATATCGTTAGTAAAAATATATTAATATATAGGTTTTTGTGACCACCGTAGGTCCTATTTACTAGGGACCCCGTAATACTACGCCCTGTTGTTGCAGCACTCTGCAGATAGATATGCACAGCCAGAAGACGCGTGATCGCCATGCCGGACGCTTCGTGCAGAATATGGTAAACACGAGTTCGTACCAGGTATACTACTTACGCATAGATAGCTCTTCGTTCGGTGGAACGAGGCTGAATCTCTTGACTGTGTGAGCTATTATCGACGCGCATTAATACCCCGCTGTTACACCTCGTGTAACACGCAAAAAAAGAAGACAACACATACAACAAGCCCTCTGACGAATATACCGGTCAATTCAGATTGTCTCGATCCCAAGCGAACGTATACATCGGCCATGTGGGTGGGATTTTTCGCATATGCATTGGGTTGAACCATCAATCAGTTTTTTTCTCAAACTAGTTTTCGGGATGGCTGTATAGTCTATATAGAGCTCTCCTCATGTGACCAATAGACCCAAAAAAACAAGGGCATAATACCTCTCCATGTAGTCTATAGATAGACTATATACCTCGCAAGTATTAAAAATAAAATACCCTCCAGCTGTGAGATCGAAGATTTTGTCGAAACTCATCATTGCAAGCTGTGTGTGATACTCCGATATATAGTATGTGTGTGCCAATAATGGGCAGAGTATGCAACCGGCGAGCGATGCGTGTTGTTTTTTTAAACGTTTTGAAGTGTTGTTCTCGCAATCGTAGAAAATCGGTTTTATTATTGTCAACAAAAAAAGTGTGTATTATGTTGTCTATATGGACGAAAAAAAAAAAAAAATAGACAAGCCTAAACCGGGGATGGTAGTCGCACATCCCGTGTTAACCCCTTTACAACTGGAAACCCGTTTTTGGGAACAAAATTACTTGGATTTAGTATAGGGAGGGGTTCGGGGCTCTAAAGGGGTTAAAATACCGCCTTTTTCCCTTCCTCGCTTTGTGATATATATGAACACGTATACTCCTGCTTCTTTGCCAACAGCCAGCGTCATGTACATATGGCGCCAAACGTGACATATATATATTATAAAAATTAAAATACACTCCAGCTATATATATATTATGTGTTGTAGAGACAATGTTCCTGGCTAACCCAATGTACCTACACAGTAACATTCCTGGACAGAGTGTGATTATACTTCTTTTTTTTTTCAAGAACACTTTCTGAGTGACGGGGCTTCCTAACCCATTTCCACCTCCTAACATTATTCTATCATAGTCTAACTCCAAGTGTTTTGTCCCCATGTCGGGACTGCGGTGCTGAAAAAACGGTTAAATTAACCCCAAATCGTCGGAATTTCTGCTTTTTTGTGTTCGCAACACGAACAAACATGTTCTATATCCCTCTGGCCACATGTGTGTGGGCTTGGTCATCTGGTTGCTCTTAATTTTCGACTTACTCATGAAAAGAGTTTTGGGACCAAAGCTACGGCACAATAAAGGTTATGTTGATGTTATGTTGTTTTTAGGTCCCTTTTAAAGTTTTTAATTGTTGCAGCTGCTCGGGTTAACTCGCGCGAGTGACGCCCCCCGTTGTATGCGGTCATAGGCTTTCGTGCAGTTATATTTTTTCGATATGAAGCCTTGTGATGGGATGGTTAGCTAACGTTGCGCCCAACTAACCACCTCACGTGCTTTGGTCGGTGAGCGGTACAGAGTCACTCGTGCGAGTATGATAGCTCAGACCTTGTAGTGAAAAAAGCGGGAGTACTCCCTACCGCACGTAGCGTTACCCTATCGAATTAGCAAGCACGTGTTTGGATTGCATGCCAGGGAGTGACGCGCGCGCTACGATAGAGGCATACCTTTTTTTGGCTATTTTGTTTTTCTGAATGACGGACGCTCCTTAACCCAATGTTAAGATACGGCCTCGAAAGGCCTGTAATTATCCGAATTTGAGATCATTTGGATGGATTTCGTTTGATAAGGTTAGCGTTTTATATTTGGGAAATTTAGGAAGTAGACCGGAGGCACGCGCCTCCGATCTCAGAAGCTATCCGGGGCTCTGGTGGAATCGAATAAAGCAACGTCTCTACAAAGGAAAAGAAAGTGAGTACTCTCCGAGGACCTGCTCAATTGGCAGACCTGCAGGGGGCACTCTGTGTCCCCACCTATAACTTTACATGTATGTGGCGTCGATGGCAGGACGCTTCTGGTGGAGGCATGAATTGCGTCAGCTGTGATATATGCGTGTACCGCCTTTTGGTTTATTTGTGTTTTTTCCCTGGGGTATTCCTCAGCTCTAGAGTGACTGAATGGAGCCTGGCCTGTGACCACGGGCTTGATTATGCGAGTTAATGTGAGAACAGCAACCCAAAACCGTCGGAAAAAAGTAGGACATTTTTCTTTTGCCTGATTCTCGTCGCGTACCTAGGCCATGGGATTTTTTTCATCCGGTGACACATGCTACGATAGAGGTGGACCCCTTTTTTTCTGTGGCTCTTCACTTTAGGAGGTTAAGACTCGTCCTTCTTAACCCCAAAACTGATTCTGGAAAAAAAAACTTCTTTATCGTGGATGAAAAACCCCCATGGCCTAGGTATACAACGAGAATCAGGCGAAACAACTAACCTATTTCCGACGATTTTGGGTTCACAAGCCCCGTCATTCAGGAAACAAAATAGCCAAAAAAAGGTATACCTCTATGATAGCATACTTTTTTTTTCTCCAAATCAGTTTTTGGGAGAGGTCTTAAGCCCCCGAATCGAGGAAATCTCAGAAAATAGTGGTGCACCTCTCTATCTATCGTTGCGCGCGCGTCGAGCGTATATTTTTTACTACGGACACACGCCAGCGTTTTAAAAGGCGAAGCTTTTTTTTCTAGCTGTGCAAGGCTCTTTTGGCTTGAGGACATCTATACTCCACCCCAAAAAGGCATTCAGAGTCAACCCGATGTCCAAACCCACCTCCTATGTATGGACTACAGTAGGACGCATGCTGACGGTACAGGTGCACCATCCATTGTTTTTGCCTTCTGGGGGTGGTGGCTTGATAAAACATGTTGTTGGTATACCTCACCCAAAAACTGATTTTTGGGAGAATACTGAAATTCCAACCGGATGAACGCCCCATGGCCAAGTTAAAAAAGGAAACATATCGCAAAAAAGGAACGAACTTCCTACGAATTTGGGTTAAGGAGCCCCGTCATAGTCAGAAAAAAATCAGCCGAAAGTGCAAACTCTATCGTAGCACGCGTCCTAGTAGGATTACAAAAAAATGAACATCTGGTAAGACAAGAACAGTGAAATTTCCACGAGTTTGGGACTAAGGAACCCCCTCGTTATTCGAAAAAATAGTTTAGCAATTAAGTTTTATATAGCTCTATCTTACCACGCGCCTACAAAAGCATACAGTGAACCGTACGTACGTGTACTTGCAGCGTAAATGACAGGACAAATAACGTCGAAAACAAAGACGGAGGCTACGGTGGGGACGAATAACGTCGAAAACAAAGACGGAGGCTACGGTAGGGACAAGTAACGTGGAAAACGAAGACGGAGGCTGCGGTAGGGACGAATAACGTCGAAAATAAAGACGGAGGCTACGGTAGGGACGAATAACGTCGGAAACAATGACGGAGACTACGGTAGGGCAGGGGTAGACATATTCTGCGGTGATATAGAGGAGCACAGACTTTCGGGTTGCATTCTTGTACGCCCACACCAAAAATTTGTAGCAAGTAGTTGAATTAGATTAGGCCTCTTGCCCCAGCCCGTGGTGCCCCTACCCCTTTTTCAATGTTTTCCTGTACTCTCCATTCTCCGCTGGATTGGGGTTGGCTGTTTCTTCCAATCTTTCTTTAACTCTACCACACCGCAGCGTGCAGGCGGCGAAGGACCGGGGAGAGCTGTACATCGATACCTGTCGCGTGGTAGGCCTTGCGCTTCCGCGTAAAGGCACGGGCGCCCTTCGGCTCAGCGGCCCCCGCAGGGACACTGTTAGTAGTAGCCACCTTAATATGATACCGTGGTACGCGTGTTCGGCAATCTGCTCCCCATCTCCATGATCTCATCACCGCGTTCGGTGGCGATTGCTGTGTGAGCCTCCTACGAGTACTCGAAAGGAGTGCATCGCATTCCACAGCGAAATGGTCTACCAGCACTCGTGCCTGTGCTAATGACCCTTCAAGAGCGCCTGCCGACGCGACGCTGGCTGCCATGGCATAGCTCTTCTGTTGAAACGTGTACTCTGGGGTAGTAAGTGTTGCTCTCTACGAGAGTTTTACGTTGACCAATGAACTGGGGTCAAATGCCTACCCTGTTACAATCGTTTCGCCCAAAGTAGCTCCACCGTCAGCCGATTGCGGAGTGGGAATATCAGCAGCGGATCTTGCATCGGGTTTTAAGCATCGTCTGCCTGAACCGGCGACTCGGAAAGGGCGGCGGACTGCGCGCTGTTGCTCATCCACTCGCTTCTGCGGCGGACGAAGCTGGCGCAGCGGTAGCATCAGCCGCACGTGCGCCATGCGCAGTCTAGGTACCGAATCCATGCGTCCTAGACAACCTACCGCGTGCCTACCAGGCAAACCTGGATGTAAATCCACAGCATCTAAAATTGTATTTTGAGGGGTTTGATTGAACATCGCCCCAACTTAATAGCAGCAACGTGAGATAACCACGCGTCCGAGCGATGCTGTGTTTCCAGGCAAGCCGTCGAGAAAACTTGACGGTAGCGCAGATGTCAACAACGTGAGTCCGCGCTGAGCTCCTACCTACATATCAGCGAAATTGGTACACAATTGACAGTATGTCATAAAAAGTAGGAATATGCCGCAACGAGTTGCATGTGTGTCTGCAATATCGGGGGGGGGGGTCGTCATACATTAGCGCTGTAAGCCGTTTCCTAGTAAGGCTTTCCAACATCATGAAGCCGT
The DNA here is from genome assembly GCA_012845835.1 of Undaria pinnatifida. Lineage (NCBI taxonomy): Eukaryota > Phaeophyceae > Laminariales > Alariaceae > Undaria > Undaria pinnatifida. The sequence continues at coordinate 3,376,763 of JABAKD010000003.1, forward strand.
ATCCAAAAGGGATCCGCGTCTTGGGAAGTGCGCCAACCCACAGCGTACTCAATCGACACGTCCCGCGACAGAAAAAAAACGGAAGATTGAACACCTCACAGCTGCCATGCATCATTGCTGTTTCTTGTACGTGTATCGCCGGCAGCACACACGCCTGTCGTTAGGAAAACCGTAAAACATCAGCCGTCGACGCCAACTACGACACATGCCACGGTAGAGGTGGCGCCCCGTTTTTTTCTTTCTGAGGGGTCCTCACTTTAGGAGCTCTGTGCCTGATCCGCAATCAAGCTGGTTTTGAGTAAACTAAACGTGCGACCCGATGCTCAATTTCCATGGCCTAGGTACTGTACACAAAATACCCATCATAATAGCTGAAATAAAATGAAATTTTCTGACGATTTGGAGGGTTAAGGAGTTCCTATCTCTGTCACCAAGAAAAAAAGAGCCGATAAGTGATACGAGTACCTCTACCCCAGCACGAATCGTTACCTGAGGGTCTAAAATACCCTCTGCCGCATTGTACGACTCGGGCACTTCGACTTAACCCCTTTAGAGCCCCCGAACCCCTCCCTATACTAAATCCGAGTAATTTTCCCCCCAAAACGGGGTTTCCAGTTGTAAAGGGGTTGAGGTCGCATGGACCCTGCCACTGCTACATCCTGAGCACTGGGTGTGCTATACCGTCCCGATGCAGTGTTGGGGGTGCCCCAGTGAAGGCGGTCCGAGCAAGGCGGCATCCCGATACAAGGCGGTCAAAAGCGCTTGGCGCGTCTAGGGAGTTGCACTCGTAACCCGGCATGAATATGGCGGCTTTCTCCAATCAGGCAGCCATATTGCTCGGGCACACCACCGCCTTTATTGGGGCACCCCTACTGTATCCTATATTACCATCCAGGATATCGGTACTGAGGTCGGTGAGGACAAGCGAGGGTGCCGTGACAATCCCATACGAACGCAGAAATACTTCATCCAGGGCGAGTGATCCTTCGGGCCGTCCATAAAATGTAACAAGAGGTACAGTTTATTAGTAGTGGAGTCTGGTGTGTCCGGCCCGCTTCCACCCGACCGAACCCTGCGTGGAAAACCAATCGTCTGCACGTGTTTGTCCTTTTGCTCCCTACGATTTTTCACTGTGGTGCAGCGACGATTTTATGCGTTCGCGCGCTGCTCCCCAATGTACTGTGTGAAGAGATGGGTTGGATTACGTGCGGTAGGAGGTTGTCGACTTCAAGATAAAGGAGAGTTAACGACGTGTTTGTAATAGATGGCCGCGGCAGGCGGGGTGGCTGCTTTCTAAGAGTGCGTGTGTTGCTGTCGGTTGCCCGTCTCGTGGCCGTCGCGCGACTAGCTTCAGGCGTTTACGAGAGGGCGCTGATGATCGAGATCAATTGGCTCGCGCATGCACGCATGCATGCATACCGTTTTTTTTTCGTAGAGAAGCCCAAGGCATGGGCTGGAGGACGAAGGAGATAATTCAACATTTAGAAGTGTGAACGAGGTGTGTTGCAGTTGTTTCGACAGCGGGAGCGAAGTACAATTATTACCCTGACGTATTTCATGCACAGTATATTCCGAGAGAGCCTCTGTCCGCTCGGAAATGTGCCGAGGCGGATGGTGCTATGTTGGCACAATTGCCGCCTCTGTTGTTCCCCGCGCATTTCGATCTTGGCTCGGAGATTGCACAGGAGGACGCAAAGTATTCCAGTAGGGGATTCCAACATACACCGAGGCGTTTTCCACCAAGGGTTAGCACAAAATCCCGAAGCCGCATCATGCTTGCAACCTACATGTGATTTTGAGAATCACCGAGAAATTGGTACCGGTGTTACGCATCCTTGACAGAAACGCGATGCATTTGCAAGTCACGCCAGGTAGTTAGAAGATAAATCTTGACTCGTTTTTATTTTGGAACACACTCCTAGCCTCAAGTTGTGAGCACTCGACTTTTTTTCGCACCTCGCACCCAACCCCGAAAACCCTACACTGCATGCATATAACGCAGCAAAATCTAACAATGTATTCACCCGCGTTGCCCCCCCCCTCTCCGGCACATCCTCAACTGGTTGTTTTTTCGAGGTCAAAAACATAGAGTGCCGGTAAGTCGACAGCCTTCTCGCGTGATATTACCTCACACCCCGCTCCACTCACAGGCTATCAACAGTGGTTCACGACCCGGGGTTTCTCGACTCTACCTCATAGATGCCCTGTCGACGGGGACGGTGCACAATAACTTCGCGTTCGTTGCTCATCAAGCAACAAGCTAGCTCGTCACTTGCTTGAACTACGTCCGCTGCTGCCAACGACTCGCCGTCACGTACAGCATTTATTTCGTCAAACGATAAACCGAAAGTAGCTAAAGTAGCCTGCGAAGAGACTGCCTCCGATACTCGATGCTGCCAACGATGGGCCGACACGGACAGCATTGATGTGTTCCAGCGACCCACGAAGATAAACCGAAGTAGACCACGAAAAGAGCCTACTTCCGCTACTCCGCGTGCTGCCAGCGACTGCCGGCCGTCTAGTATAGCCTTTCGCCAAGCAAGACAACAAAAATGGCAACTGTTGCGCACGAAGACACCCTTTCTGTTACTCTGTGCTGCCAACAACTTGTTGTCGAGTACACACAGCGTTTCGTCAAGCGACAAGCCAAAGAGCAACGAAAAGGAGAGCCCAACAAGAAACCGATTCCACTTCTCAGCACCAGTACTGCTAACGGCGGGCTGTCCATGCCATTTAGCATTTCGTCATGCGACGAACTAAAAGTAGCAAACGTAGCCCACGAAAGAAAAGCCCACGAACAATAAAAAGTAGAAACATACGGTGATTACGTCGGGTTATCCGACAGGAAATTGCGGGATATTGTTGTATGGGAATGATACGTGGAACATTCCTTTGGGTCCTTGTGGACTGCTGAAAACAACCCTAGGAACATTCTGGTGTTAGCAATATGAAATTTTAGTGCTTCGAAAGAGTACCCCGTGATTCGTCGAGCCGAGCACGTAGGCTTCGCACACCGGCGCCTACCAGCTCACTCCATCTCTTCCCCTCGGATCAGCATCTGGGACAAGTTGATAAAGGCATCTACATACCATCCTCTTCAAACTGTGTGTTGCAGTGAAGCTACCGCCCCGAGACTGGTGTGCTGGAAGCAGATTATTCTTCACATAATGGATTGATTTCAACATCGTCGTGAAGCATTATAATTGCCGTCCCATCCCGTCGCGAATATATATACATATATATATCTGTATACCTTCCCGTGCCGCCGTCAAAATCTATACTTGCCGTCCCGCCATGCCGACAAAACCTAACGTTAACGTCCCGTCCCGCCGCCACCGACATTTCCGTCACGTCAAGATGCCGTGGCGGTCACTCCGCTGTCTGATGGCTGCTGTCGTCTCCCGCGATATAATTACGTTTTTATTCGAACATTGCTGTTTTAAAAAACAAAAAAAAATCACAATTCATTGTTCGTACGGTTTTTCGTGATTACGTTTTTGGCATTCTTGTAGTTACAAAAAAAAAAAGAAGCGAAATACGAAAAAAAGAAGCACGAAATGCGAAATACCGGGTAGGAGGTACTACAGCAGAGTCGACCTGAAAGGCATCAGACACCACACCACACCCTACACCTCAACACCGCCGCCACCGCCACGAGCAACCGAACACCGCCACGGGACGATGAGTGCCTTCCTAACAAGCGTGGCAGACCAATCAGCACCAGAACCAGCACCAATACCAACACCAGCGCCAGCACCAGCACCAGCATCAGCACCAGCACCAGCACCAGCACCAGCACCAGCGCTGGCATCACCACCACCACCAGCACCACCGCCCACCACCCCGGCCACCTCCACCACAGCACAAGAAACGCAGCCATCAGTACAGCCAACCACCAGCACCACACCGCCAGCGCAGCCACCAGAAAAGGGACGAGCCGGCACGGTAACATTCTGGGGGAAGGGTGCGGAAGACTCCAAAAGGCGTCGCTCGTGTGGCAAAACTTCTCGGAGCTTCGAGGCGGCATCGTGCTCGAAAAAACGATGTGAAGTGCACAGTCAGCCACAAAAGTTTCCCGCCAAAAGAAAAATATACACGGTCCCGTCCTGCTGTAAAAAAAACGGTACCATCCCGTCCCATCGTGAAAAAAAAAGTACCGTCCCGTCCCGCCGTGAAAACTTATATGTACCGTCCGTTCCCGAAAAAACAAGTCATTGTACGCTACCGTCCCGTCCCGTGGAGAATTTTCACACCCACAGCCCAGTCCCGCCCATATTTGATGTTTATAACGTCCCGTCCATGTTTCAATTGTTTTCTCGCCAGGTGGGTTAAAACACTCCAGTTCCGTTCCGTCTCGATCCTTGCCCACTGTGATAAAACTTGGAAATGCCCAGGACTTTTTGCGGGTTTGATCACTTCTCACGGGCCGGGTCAGGGTGATCCGACCCGACCCGACCCGACCCCACTCGTGATATTGGAACACGTCTTGACCCGACCCTACCCAGCCCATCAGGTTTTCGAACACTTCCTGACCCGTCCCGACTCGAACCGTGATATTTTGAAGCCTCCTGACTCGTACAAGTCGCTGGTAATTTCCAGGACGTTTTGCGGGTCTGGCCACTTTTCCCACGTCTGGCCGGGTAAGGGTGGCCCAACCCGACCCGACCCGGCCCGGCCCGGCCCGACCCGGCCCGGCCCGACCCGATCCGACCCGGCCCGACCCGACCCGACCCGACCCGACCCGACCCGACCCGACCCGACCCGACCAGACCCGACCCGACCCGACCCGACCCGACCCGACCCGACCCGACCCGACCCGACCCGACCCGACCCGACCCGACCCGACCCGACCCGACCCGACCCGACCCGACCCGACCCGACCCGACCCGACCCGACCCGACCCGACCCGACCCGACCCGACCCGACCCGACCCGACCCGACCCGACCCGACCCGACCCGACCCGACCCGACCCGACCCGATCCGACCCGACCCGACCCGACCCGACCCGACCCGACCCGACCCGACCTGACCCGCCCGTGGTATTTTTCAATCTTCTGATCCCACACGACCCAACCCGTGGGATTGCGAAGACCCCTTTACCCGACGCGATTTGAGCCGCGGGATGTAGGAAACCTCTTGATCCGAACCGGCCCGTGAAAAAAAAGGTTATATTTAAGCATTTCGTCGAGCGAAAAATCAAACACACAGTAGCATAAGTAGTCCCTGACGAGACTGCTCCCACCAGCTGCGCGTGTACTCACGTTCGATTTTTCTCACGGCAAGGCGCTCGTCGTCTACCGTGACGTGGCGAACAGAGTGTTTTTGGTCGTTGTTCGCTGCGTACTGCAGACGCACAAAAACTGAGCCATGGTCAAGGTTTCACTCAACGTTAATCAATCGGCGTTGTTTACTCTCCTCGAGTGTGGTTGTCGCCGAGGTAAAAAAACAACAAGGTGCCGGGGCTGGTGGCTACGTAATAGCTCTCAGTAGCAGCACTAGGCTGCTCCTCTGAACAAATAAACTCGACGTTGAGACATGTGCGGCAAACATCGAAACACCACACCATGCTATGCACCGCTCTTCACAACCCACCCACCCACCCACCCACCCACACAACGTCATGGATGCCATCGCACCACCCGGGTCAACGATTTAAAAAACGGCAAAAACGAGCACTGGCTCAAGAGAAATCGACGCGACGTTCCACGAAACTCTTTAGCGGTACGTGGCTTCCCATCGTAAATAAAGCTGGCCCTCAAACCACGCCAAAACGACACACATCCTGGCAAGGTATAACGCCCGACCCGTCAGATCACCAAAACCAACCCTTAACAGGTACGTGGCGTTCCCGTCGAAAATAACCCAACTGTCAAAATCAACTCAAGAAAAAAATGAGCTGTTGTACGTGGCCTCCCATAGTCAAGCTGGCCCTTGATCCAACCCACGAAAAAAAACGGGTGCGTCCCGGCAGGGTTCCACGCCCGACCCGTCCGGTCACGCAATACCAACTCTTGGTAGGTTGCCAGCGGCTCCACAGATCAGCGCCAAAATACTTGAGAAACGTAGACCGCGCATCCCAATGCATCAGGATTTAGACCCGGCCCAGTCACCCAAAAAGAATAGTCATCGCTACATTCGAAAAAAAAAAAACATCCGCTTCTTTCTCCGCGGTTTCCATCCGCCCCGGTCGAGCTAGAGGCGTCTCATCACCCCCCCGAAAGTCTAGTAATAATCGATCTCCCCAGACCACGGATCGTGCGCGCCCCTTCGCTCTTCCTCGGCCTCCTTCAACCCATCCGGTCAATCAAATTTACCCATCAGTACAAAACAACCACCGCCTTCTTTTGGGTTTCAATCTTCCCCCCTCGCCCCCCCCATCCCCGAGTTGGATCTGTCCCAGCTGCTGAGAAGGTATCAGGTGTCAGCACCGAAGGCCTAGTAGTAATCGGCCTCCTTGGACCACGGGTCATGTGCGTTCCCTCGCCCGTCCCCAGCTTCCTGCCTCCTCGCGAGCTCGTCGTCGTCCTCCTCCTCGTCGTACTTCCCCCCCGCCTTTTGTTCTCCGCTTCTGGACCCACCGCCTCCGCTACCGTCCACGTCGTACTCCTCGGCGCCACCGTCTTCCCCGTCATCTGTTCAGGATGAAGTTTTTTTCGGCACAAATAAGTCCAGTTCTACTACGATCGTATTCATTCGTGTAGTATGAATACACGAATGTCTTCTCGTCTCCAGTACGGGCACAAACGTTTTAATGAATTTGTTTGGATCATCGCAACGCACGGGCACGCACACAAGTTGGCCACAGTTACGAATACCCTGCTGCGCGAGCTCCTAGCTACAGCTAAAGCTATCTTTAATCATGCGAGCGGGTCCGAGGATCTAATTTTGAAGGCACCAAAAAAACAACAGGGGTTTCCACGGGTCATGGACCGCCCCCCGGGTCGGGCCGAGTCGGGTCGGGTCGGGTCGGGTCGGGTCGGATCGGGTCGGGTCGGGTCGGTCGGGTCGGGTCGGGTCGGGTCGGGTCGGGTCGGGTCGGGTCGGGTCGGGTCGGGTCGGGTCGGGTCGGGTCGGGTCGGGTCGGGTCGGGTCGGGTCGGGTCGGGTCGGGTCGGGTCGGGTCGGGTCGGGTCGGGTCGGGTCGGGTCGGGTCGGGTCGGGTCGGGTCGGGTCGGGTCGGGTCGGGTCGGGTCGGGTCGGGTCGGGTCGGGTCGGGTCGGGTCGGGTCGGGTCGGGTCGGGTCGGGTCGGGTCGGCCAGAAGGTTTCGAATCTCAAGGGCCGGATCGGGTCACCCCGACCCGATCCAACCCGCGAGGGGTGACCCGACCCGTGAAAAAGCCGGAAAAAAATAGGGCCTTGGTTTCCGAGGTGGGTAATCCCCGGATTGGGTTTTATTCTAGAGGGATACTTTATCAACCAAATTTGCTAGGGCTTTGGAGGGGTGCTATCGGATGGAGTCATCCGTCGATAGGGGCTGCACATTTTTCGCCATAAAAAGGTATACCTTACCGGTTGGTATGAGGATTTTACGAGTACTGTAGTTGTTTTGGGACCAGCGCGTAGGACCGTTGATCGAGGTACGCGAACGAATGTCTTGCTTAGAAGTAGTGCTTCGGGTGGTGTGGTTGGTATTGAGCTCTTCATGTTGCTTGGGAGCTCAGAAAGTTCTTAGAATCTGCTGCACCGCTCGCGTGGGACGACTTTACTACAGTACGACCATCCACGATAAAATTATCGACGAGCACCATTTGACACCAGTTGCAAACAATCTTGCCGCCACCATGGCTACGGAAAGGGCGGGTACCCCTTGTTTCTACCGTGTCTACCGTGTCGGAGCCACTCGGCCAGATGACAGCTGCACCTCAATGAAAACAAGCCTTCCGACGATTGGTTTTTGGCGCGGTGCTAACAAACGATGACCGTTCTGTGGCGGCTTCATGCGGCAAAAAGAAAACAGCACGAAAAGTTTAGACCGCGAAGGAATAAGGGCGAAACTTGCGCGAATGAACCCGAGCCACTAAAAAACGATGCCCGAAACAAAATCGATCCCGGTGCCTGGTCGTTCTACGGTAGCCTCCCCAACATTTCTTGAACGAAATCGCCGGTTTCGAAACCAGCTGCAGGCCGCATCTCCTGAAACACGGCACGCCTTGCCACCCCGATGTCGTCGTTCGATAATCCTTTGCAAAGAAGACATGGAGATAGGTTTTTCAAAGCATGCTTCCTCGTGTCGAGCAGCCATGAAACGTTCGTCAAAGAAAATCGCTGGTTTGGGGAGGGGGCTATCGTAGAATCAGTCCACCGTGGCCGAGGTGCCGCGCATGCTTCCAGCGACAGCTATGCTACAGTTACGAAACAGGCCAGCCGTACTCGTAGTGTTAGACCGGGCATACGAGCAAGCAAGTGGGGAGCAGTCGTCGCAGGGTGTGCGAAGCGCGCCCAACTGCATGCTGGTATAGACTAAACTTTAATGGTAAACTCGTTTTAGCTATGAACAGTCCGGTGTTACGTTGCCGGGGTACTTGCGCGGTGGCTAATTATTTTTTGCTTCAGTTGAAGAAAAAAAAAAATGTGTTTTGCTCCCCTTTTCGACAACTCAACTCACGACACCTCGCCTGGAGTTCAAGAACGCCATTTACATCCCAAAGGGGATCCTTGTATTTTATCAGGAGAAATGAAAACAAAACCAAAGACGGTTAGTTCCGCAAGAAATGTTCCGCACGAATTCCCATTCGTTTTGTCCCAAAACACGCGCTAGTAATGTTGTATGCGTTATAGCTTGTTTACTTCACGTACCCTACCAGGAAGTGGCTTTACTCTCATGTCCACGCGACACTCGGAACATTTCGCGTGTTTTCCGAGATACCAACTATGGTTGAGAGTCATCCGATGCCAGGGGTGCAGCAGATTCTAAGAAATTTCTGAGTTCCCAACATGAGGAAATCTCGATGTCTCACCTGCTCACTTGAAACATGGCTTCGAAGACATTCGTTCCCGCGACCCGACCCGACCAACCAACACTTCCGTGCGCTAGTCCGCAAAACAAACACACTCGTAAAATGACCATGCCGACCGATGATTCAATGCTCGAGGAGCTCAACCGTAACGTCATCAGAAAAAAAGCACTTGGCCATAAACGTGTAACCGCTACCGACGGAAGGCTCTCAACGACGACACGTGCGTGGTTTAGCGACGACACGTGCGTGGTTTAGCGACGACACGTGCCTGGTTTAGCGACAATACAGCTGAGAAGCGGCACATGCTGCTGTACGGTGGACGCGCAACGTCTTCTTATTTTCTGAGGCTCTTAACCTGTTGAGAAGCTCTTTCTTTTTTTTTTTAGCCTTTCTCAGAGGTAAGAACTTGATTTAGAAGAAAACCGAAGTGCAACCCGATGAAAAAAAAACCCATGGCCTATACATGGATATACCAAAGACTTATATATCACACTAACAAAAAAAAATAAGAAAACCATTCGCACGATTTTGGGTCACGGAGCTAACTTGCTCACAAAAACGACCCGACCCGACCCGACCCGACCCCTCCCGTGAGATGTCAAACACTTCCTGACCCGGCCCGACTCGTCCCGCGAGGTTTTGAAAACCTCCTGAACCGACGACCCGCGGGTCGTGTCATGACCAGCGGGAAGCCCTGAAAAATACGACGCACCTCTATCATAGAAGGCGCGTTTTTTAATAGTGATATAGTGTGCAGCATACGGTAGCTGCCGCTAAACGCGTGTCTTCCGACTGCTTGCTATAGGACCCCGGCCTTCAAATCACCACCTTCTTTTATCTAGCAGGCCGCGTTGCTTCGCTTCATCGTATTTGATGCTGCGATCGTCATTTATATATAGGTCAGACAGACATGAACGCAGGTACCCGGGGGGGGGGAGAAGGGAAGACACCTGTGACCATGACCTTGTCCGGACGGTGGCTGAGGGTAAAAAAAAACTCTACTAATAGTACGAGATGAAGCTGAAGAATAAAATGAGCAGAAAGACAAGAAAAAATATGTGTGCGGCCGCCTCCTGTGGCTCCCAAAACGAAAAAAAACTAAAGGCATGTTCGCCGGAGGATAAGCCAACAAACACGCACACACAAACGACGGCATGCACCCGTCGTGAAAAGCTCACCAGAATCGTATTTCGCCGCCTTTTTCGCCCCCTTCGCCCCCGCGTATCGGTCCTGCGGGGAGGAGAGACCATACAACAGAGGTGAAGGGAAGGAGGGGGGGCGAAGGGGAGGGGGGGGGTAGGGGAGGGGAGGGGAGGGGAGGGGGGGGGAGGGCAGGGGAGGGGAGGGGAGGGGAGGGGAGGGGAGGGGAGGGGAGGGGAGGGGAGGGGAGGGGAGGGGAGGGGAGGGGAGGGGAGGGGAGGGGAGGGGAGGGGAGGGGAGGGGAGGGGAGGGGAGGGGAGGGGAGGGGAGGGGAGGGGAGGGGAGGGGAGGGGAGGGGAGGGAAGGGGTGGAGGGAGGAGCAATGAGTTTGGTATGCATCGCGGGTGGTTCGCTGTGGACACGATCGATGAACGATTCCGTTAGGATCGGTGTATGGCGTCCAAAAAAACGATTGGTGCGACATAATCAATCATCTAGCAATAGCTTGCAGCAGTACGAGATATCACTATGCTACGCGAGTGTCTTAACAGCCTCGTACGGTGCAGGTCTGACCGACGCCCTGGCATAGCAGCACGGCCAAGGGGAGCGGCAGGGGATTAATTAAATACGCCTTAGCTACGTAGCGCGAGTGGCACGACCATATTTCTGTAAAAAAAATTTCTGAAGCTTTTGTGAATTTTGGTGTCGACATATGCACCAACGCCGTGGAACTGTTTTCTGCCCTGTGCCAACAACAACTGCTTGACTATTTTTTCAACTCCCAATTCCAAGCATTTTGTCTCCATAGCGGGATGCAGGCGGCAGCCCTAACAATGTTAAGTCCGGTAATAAGCGAGACACAGGGCCACTCGCGCGAGTGGCCCGTAGCGGAGTGGCCTATATTTGCCCAGCAGGTGAACACTATATTATAAAAATTAAAATACACTCCAGCTGTGAGATCGCATATTTTGGTCAAAACTCATCTTTGCAAGCTGTGTGTGATACTCCGATCGCGCGTATTACGAGTTGTGTGTCCTCATTAAGGATATAGGTCGGCGATCCCCCTTGCAACTACATTGTGGCTATCAGGGCCAACAGGGTGATGTTAGTCAGTCTGTGCGCGGAAACTATAAAACCCGTTTCTGAGGGGGACAAAATCCGAGACAGCTGTGAAAGGAAATAAATGCATCATTTTATCTAGTAAATCCTGTAAGTAGCTGGTAGCTCAATTTGTGCGTGGAAACTATAAATCCTTCAAGGGGATAGATCTGACGGTTTTCGAAAGAATGCACCAGTTTATTATTTGGGGGGGGGGGGGGGGGGCGGGGCAGCTCCAATCTGTGCGTGGAAACAAAGCCTCACCCATAGTGGGGCTAGGTCAGGCCGAGTTATTTTACGTGACCGATGCTGCAATGGACGCATGCCACGGTTTGGGTGCGAAGATAGTTTCTTGCCTCGGTTTCGTGACTTAAGACTGATTCTTACTACGATAGCCCCCCTCCCCCAAACCGGCGACTTTGTTTTTTTTAACGAACGTTTCATGGCTGCTCGACACGAGGGTGACATGAAAAGAACATAATCTTATACCTTCGTTGTTTGCAAAGGAGTACTACTACTAGTAGTACTATCGAACCTTGCCGTAGGGGTGGCAAGGGGAACCAAAAGTAGTATTATCGAACCATGACGTAGGGGTGGCAAGGGGAACCATGTTCTAGGAGATACGGTTGGGAGGTGGCTTCAGCACCGGCGATTTCGTTGAAGAAAAAAAGGTAAGGGGTGGGCTATCGTAGAACGACTGTTAAGAAGCTCTACACCTCAACCAAACGAAAAAAAAACGAAAAAAAGGTTGCAGCACCAAATAACAAACCAAGGGCCTACAGTAGGTATACAACGAAAGCTAAGAACAAGAGCGATGTCCAGATGATGAGAGTCATCCTACACGCTAGGTACGGGGGGGAGTGCAGCCAGATTTTCAGAACTTTTCGAGCTACTACAAAAAACACGAGGAGAGCTAGCTCAACACCTCTTACACACCGAAAAACGACTTCGAAGATGTCACGTTCGTTGGCGCAACCCGACCAACGCCTCTCTAAGCGCTCCAAAACAAATTACCGTACCAACGTCTCGCTATGCACCCTTGAGGAGCTCAACCGCACTATAGAGGCCAGAAAAAAAACATGTAGCCCAAAAAGTGCACAGCACCTATCGCACTGTAGATGGATGACTATACGCTGGGGTTAACGCCTTCACTACTGGAAACCCATTTCTTTTACAAGTTCACTTGAAGTTAGTATGGGAAGGGATTTTCAGGGCTCAAAAAGGGGGCTAAGTTGCCCCGTCGTTCAAAACCAATCTTGTAGTCAAAATGTGCCACCGTTCTGTGCCGCCTTTGTCGCAGCACGCGTCAATGGTCACGTCAATGGTCACTATTATCCCTGTAAACTGAGGGTAGGACTACTAGCTGGTATTTTCCCGAAGGTGCCGACTATCCGGCTTATTGGGTTTCCACACTAGTAGGAAGGATTTTTTTCACTGTGGGATGCCGTTTTTCCTTGCGGGTGCCCTCCCCGGCAGAGGGAATGTAGGTTTGGCTCGCTTCGCTCGCCTGGCTTTAGTCGGTGCAAGCCGGCTGGCCATCATCTGGCTTTGCCTGCCGACTTGCTGACTAAAGTCAGTTCGCCGGCTGTCGGCATCTACCGATTATTTAGTAGTCGCGAAAGCCTACCGACTCGCGACTCTACCAAACAGGTAACGTCTGTCATCCAACGGCTAAAAAGGAATACGGTAAAAATTCTGCATTAAAACAAAATTGTAATGGAAGCAAGCTAGCATAATGTATGCACATATCGCTTTTTCATGTGGCATAATTCACAAAAAAACGAGCATAAAGGAGAAGATTATTAGAGGTCGGGAACCGACCAAAGAATAATAATCTGGTTTTTCTTGTGAGAGAGAACTTCGGAGGCGTTTTGGTTCATAACTCGGTGATTGAAGAACTGGCATTGATTGCATCAGCATGGCAGTTTTGGTTGATCGCTTCAGTGGCTATACCACGTGGATGCAGTATTGGACGGTGCTGGCAGACTGGTAGAACACGCGATCAGACAGTCGTGCTGTTGCTAGTAGCTGGCTGGCAGCTGCTGGGCCAAGAATGTTCAAACACTGCTTTTTCATGTGGCATAATTAAAAAAAAAATGAGCATAAAAGGAGCAGAACAATTGGCGGAAAACAACATTACTTATGTAGCGGCAAGAGAGGTCGTCACTAAAAAAACGTAAGCTCACCATGAACTGCTTGGCCTGCGTGGTGTCCGTCGGGATGCAATTTAGGATCTAAAGGATCTAAATGATCTATGTGATCTACATGACCTATGATCTATACTGTACGGTATATCTAGTCTACATGATCTACGTGATCTATATGATCTATACGATCTATACGATCTATACGATCTATATTATCTATATGATCTAGATTATCCATATGATCTATATGATCTATATGATCTATATGATCTACATGATCTATATCGTGAGCCGTCCGACGTGGGAGACAGTTGGCGTGTGATTACCTGATAGCTCTTCTTAGCCTGACCCGGTTCACTCCCGCATGTGCTCAAGCATCTAGAGGGTCTAGATTGCGATATGTTCGACGGCGTAGTTCGTGATGCGATCTGTTGAATGCGTGAAGAAATTTCGTTTTCGCGGTGGGCACTGCTCACGACCAAGCCGACGATAGAGGGTTGCCTTTCGCGGCCATTCGTTTGGCGGTGGGCTCCGGGTCGCTCGCGCGAGTGAGCCAACCTCCCTGTTTCTTCTCGCGGTGTTAAGGTTTCGTTCTTTCAAAAATTTGCGATATAAACCTCGCGATGAACTGGTTAGCTACGCCGCGCCAAGAAAACCGCCTGAAGGTTGTTGTCGGTGAGGTGCAGAGTCCCTCGTGCGAGTATGATAGCATGACAGTATGATAGTATGATAGTATGACAGTATGATAGTGTGATACCTCAAACCCGCTAGTGAAAGGCCCGCTACCGTGGCGTTTGGTCTCACGTGGTAGCTCTTCTTCGCCTGCGCTCTGTCCTCCGGCACGTACTTGAAGCTGGCCTTGTTGTGCATGATGAGCTTGTTCTGAACAAAGTAAAAGCTGTCCGATGTCGTCTCGTATGGGTTCGCGATCATTTCCTCGACTTTTAGATGTCCATTTTCGACAGATAGAGAGAGGAAAACGCAAGAAAACGGGAGGGAGGGGAAGGGAAGGGCAGGGGAGGGAAAAGGAGGGGAGGGAAGGGAAGGGAGGGAAGGGAGGAAGGGAAGGGAAGGGAAGGGAAGGGAAGGGAAGGGAAGGGAGGGAAGGGAAGGGAGGGAAGGGAAGGGAAGGGAAGGGGAAGGGAAGGGAAGGGAAGGGAAGGGAAGGGAAGGGAAGGGAAGGGAAGGAAGGGAAGGGAAGGGAAGGGAAGGGAAGGGAAGGGAAGGGAAGGAAGGGAGGGAAGGGAAGGAGGGAAGGGAAGGGAAGGGAAGGGAAGGGAAGGGGGAAGGGAAGGAGGGAAGGGAAGGGAAGGAAGGGAAGGGAAGGGAAGGGAAGGGAAGGGAAGGGAAGGGAAGGGAAGGGAAGGGAAGGGAAGGGAAGGGAAGGGAAGGGAGGGAAGGGAAGGGAAGGGAAGGGAAGGGAAGGGAAGGGAAGGGAAGGGAAGGAGGAAGGGAAGGGAAGGGAAGGGAAGGGAAGGGAAGGGAAGGGAAGGGAAGGGAAGGGAAGGGAAGGGAAGGGAAGGGAAGGGAAGGGAAGGGAAGGGAAGGGAAGGGAAGGGAAGGGAAGGGAAGGGAAGGGAAGGGAAGGGAAGGGAAGGAAGGAAGGGAAGGGAAGGGAAGGGAAGGAAGGGAAGGAAGGGAAGGGAAGGGAAGGGAAGGGAAGGAAGGAAGGGAAGGAAGGGAAGGGAAGGAAGGGAAGGGAAGGGAAGGGAAGGGAAGGGAAGGGAAGGGAAGGGAAGGGAAGGGAAGGGAAGGGAAGGGAAGGGAAGGGAAGGGAAGGGAAGGGAAGGGAAGGGAAGGGAAGGGAAGGGAAGGGAAGGGAAGGGAAGGGGAAGGGAAGGGAAGGGAAGGGAAGGGAAGGGAAGGGAAGGGAAGGGAAGGGAAGGGAAGGGAAGGGAAGGGAAGGGAAGGGAAGGGAAGGGAACGGAACGGAAAACAACGCCTCCGTTTAGCGAAACGTTAACAACCCAACCCCGGCGGCGCGCACCACATTTCATCATCACGAACGTGTTATTTTTTGCGCATGGTAGCAACGCCTACAGATAGCGCCGAGCACACCTTTGACCCAAGAAGAAATTTAGCTCTGGCCAATACCATGGTTTATTTCCCAGGGGGTGGCACTTTCTCTGTTTTAGTTTTGTTTTGGATCACCCTTTCCACTATCTCCGAACTTTTCCTTTCTTTTTCTCCCTCCCTAGACGTAACTCAGATCATCCGGTGGGGCCACTAAGCAGGCTCTTCTTCCCCGCGCCCACGATCGTACGTGCTTTCAGTGCTATCGCGAAAAGGATTTCAGCTGTGTCTTCCCTCGTCGACTCGCATCGAATTATACCGCATACTTTTAACACTTCGCCGAAACGTCGTCGACTACGGTCGTGTTCAGTCTTGCTCCGCGATAGTGCCGTGCTTCATATTAGTGCAGGCCCTCCAGTATAGTGCGGTGAAGAGTCATCTCAAGTAGATGTTGCGCATTTTGGGGACCCAGTATAGTGCGGTCGAGCTCCCCAAGTGAGGAACTGCCGGGTAGTCTCGGTACTTTTGGTCGGATTGCGCGATTGAGCTCCGTGGAAGTCATGATTCGGGTGATGATGGGTGGTGATGGGTGATGTGTGATGGATGACGATATTGAGCTCCTCGTGTTGGGAGCTCTCGGAAAGTTCTTGGAATCCTGTGTACCCCTACCGCGTGGGATGGCGCTGAACCTTGCTTGTCGCGACCGAGCAGGCTACGGTAGGGGGGGTCGCTTGTGGGGCCTTTTTGTTTTTTTGCAGTCGCTGGTGGTCACTTGCGCGAGTGGCCCACCTCCCCGCTCCTTGGCGATCTCGAGATTTCGCACTGCGTTCTAGGTTTTCGGCATGACTCCGCTGTGGCATGGTAAGAAGCTGCTGCCAAGAAAAACGCCCGAGAGTGCTCTCCTCCGTAAAATACAGAGTCAGCCGTGGGAGTATGATATGATATGAAATCTCAAACCCGGTAGTTCAAATGGGGGTATATCGTTATATGATCATAACATCATCGTAACATCATCATAACATCATCATAACATCATCATAACATCACCATAACATCATCGTAACATCATCCTAACATCATCGTAACATCATCATAACATCATCGTAACATCATCATAACATCATCATAATATCATCGTAACATCATCATAACATCATCGTAACATCATCATAACATCATCGTAACATCATCATAACATCACCATAATCATAACGTCATCATAACATCATCATAACATCATCATAACATCATCATAACGTCATCATAGCATCATCATAACATCATCGTAACATCATCATAACGTCATCATAACATCATCGTAACATCACCACAACATCATCGCAACATCATTATAACATAATCGTAACATCATCCCAACATCATCGTAACATCATCATACCATCATCATAACATCATCGTAGCATCATCACAACATCATCGTCACATCATCATAACGTCATCATAGCATCATCATCACATCATCATAACATCATCATAACGTCATAACATCATCATAACATCTCCCCTAAGGTGCCCTTGGTCATCATGGGATAGTTCAGCGTCCCGTCATAGTGCCGGTGGTAATATCTGGCAAGGCACCACACTAAGGAAGGCGTCTCGCCATAGTGCCGGTGTTAATATCTGGCAAGGCACCGCACTAAGGAAGGCGTCCCGTTATAGTGCCGGTGTGAACATCTGGCAAGGCACCGCACTAAGGAACTAAGGAAGGCGTCCCGTTATAGTGCCGGTGTGAACATCTGGCAAGGCACCGCACTAAGGAAGGACCGCGACTGTGTATTAATTCGTCCAAAACGTTGTAGTGCCTCCTCATGTCTTCGTCAAGCGGCGGGACTCGATGTATACCGACGAGCGATTGTCACCGCACTAAAGTGGGACCTCGCACTAAACGAACCCACCCGCTTTACCATGGAGGGCGATCGAAACTCGCCGAAAGGGTGGTACTCACTTAGGTCGTCGTCGAGCCGGGGAGGTGGGTTGGTATTCTGAATTGCGATTTTGATCGCACTTGCCCACACCATATGGGTTAGGCACTAACGCGGGACTATGACTCTGCTTCGGCAAAAAGGCGGTGCTCACTTGGATCGCCGTCGAGCAGGGGGAGCTGGTATGCTGGATTTCGATTTTCACCGCATTAAACTGGGAGACCCGCACTAAAGACTGAAAAGGACCACCGCAGAACCATGACTACTGTTGTATCTCGACAAAAGTAAAAGTTCTACTCACTTAGGTCGTCGTCGAGCGCGGGGACTTGGTACACGGCGTCCCAAGTGTTGGTGCTCCCGGGGATGCAAAACCCAAAGTTAAAGTCGTAGCTCTTCACCAACTATCGGTACGGCACGTTACGACGCAGCACGGCACGGCATGGAACATTTCACACGGCGAGCGCACGAAACGAGTGTTGGGCGTTCATGTCGTTCTCATGTCGTCTCGGGCTCAGGTGTGGGAAGCCTGATACATTCCTTGCACAATTAGTATTAAAACAAAGTAGTGGTAATCACTGAATAAGGCGGTGGTGCGCACAATCGACCCCCATCCCCTCCCTCTCAGGAGCAACCGCCTTTTCCGCTAGTAGGAAGGATAGCGCAATTGTGGTATTGGATTTGCTAGCTACAGGCTCAAGCGTGTCTGCACAGACGTGGAGGCCCCAGCTTCCCTCAATTGGGCGGTAGACCACGCTATTGAGGGGCCGGCTGTGAGCAAGATGGTCAATACCGTTCTGCGGGTTTTCGTGGTGGCTGAGGCGTTTTTTTACTGTCTTATACAGGGACACCACGATGTTAATACCGCCTTATATAGGGACAACAAGATAGTAATACCGCCTTATCCGGGGACCGTTATTGTGTACGCTTACATCCTCTCCTGAAAACAAAAACAGAAAAGAGTCGCACCCGTGCAGCGTTAGAACCTGGTCCACGGTCACAAGGCGGACTCCGGCAACTCTCGAGTGGAAGATTCACCCGCGCTGGGTGGCCCGATTTAAGAGCGCCCCGTGACAAGCCGAAGCAAGCGCTCTTAACCCTACGTAGCTTTTTTATCTGTAGTGGGAAATATATAGCTTTTAGCATAGGCGGGACATGCCGATGTAACCGCTCGTAAGTCCTGAATGCTCCTATCCTTGGCGCTAATAAATCGGGGTACTCATTTCGTAGAGAAAAATCAATACATCTTGTGCCAGACACCAGGCCCTCACGCGAGGAGCGAAGCAGGGGGGGACGCGGGAGGGGAGAGTGATCAGATACCCGGAATTGTTTCACTTGTCTCCCGTGAAACGATTTTCTCTCTATACTCTTATCATGTTTCGACAAGGGTATTTGTGTTGTATTTTTCTCTCTACTTGTAATCACGCCGCAAAAGAGCGTTACCCTATTGCGTTTGTCTCTCTGCACTATAAACCAATCGCCAAATGGGAGCGTGCTGCTTACCTTGTTCCTGAAATAGTGCCTCTCCACCATTCTGAAGCCCGCGATTTCCACCTCGCCGACAGAAAAGACCAGAGACGTCTGTCCCCAAGTATCAACGAATAAAGAAAGCGCGACGCGTGCGTAGCGTAGGCGACGAAGATGTACTGTTATTTTTGGACAAGACGACGCCAAATTTATAGATCTATTTCGACTAATACGGGCGAATTTTGTGAATAGACAGATTTCCTTTCGTTTCTTCCCGTGATTTTCGTTCTTCGGGGGCACTGTGAGTTATCAACGTTGAAACTCATATAATACCGCACATTTTCGGCGGCAAACAAGCACAAGCATTATAACTGGGGGGGGACCCGCGACAAACACAAGAACCTATAGACTATACGAAGTATATATATATATATATATTTTTTTTCACACACATCTACTTCCCAGCTTCTGGACAAAAGCCGTGGTCACAGGTGTCGTCCCTTCTCCCCCCCGGTTCTTGTTCTCGATTTTGTTATCGCGCATAGGGGTTCAGCAATCCCACCGCTTGTCGATTTTTCATCGAGTGTTGCTGACTCACGCTCTCGCGCTTTCTGCGAGTCAGTTTGTGCACAAGAAGAAGTCCCACACGAATTTATACGAGTAAGCACTCGGGGGGACTCGAACTCACGAAACTGATCTATTCCAGGCTTGAGAATAACCTGATACGCCACCGGGACGACCACCTCATATATATTCGACCACGGCTGCGGGAGGGAGGGGGGGCGTACTCATTTGCTGCTTGCCTTAGTCATTTGACGCTTGACCACGCATTCCTTTCGAGACGGAGCACCGTTCTCTACTCCTAGTAGAGACACCTCCAACATTTGGGCGCTCAATACGATTCTTCTATATAGTACGAGTACATAGAAATTGTTTGCCTATCCTATGCCCTTCTTGTTTCGCCGTTTGTGGCCACATGGCAGGGAGGTTGCCCTACTTTGTGCTTCCGGATTTGAGCCCCTCGCACGAGTGACGCTGTACGTCGACGACAAAACTACTGTGTGCGGTCTGCTTGGCGCAGCGTAGCTGGCCGCTCCATTGCTGATTTGTATCGACAAAAACGCCTCGACGTCGTCTCACACCGACCACGGTGGAACACTTCCAACATCTCCTTGCAACGACCACGACGACGAAACACCTCAACTTCTCCTCAGAGCGACCACAACGACGAAACGCTTCAGCCTCTCCGTAGAACGACCACGACGCACGCAACGCGCCAAACATCAACATCTACCCGAAACAACCACACACGACGAAACGCTTCAAATTCTCTTCACAAACACCACGAGGAAATGGCAACCACGACGAAACACGTCAACAACTCTTCACAACGACCACGACGAAAAACCTTAACATATCTTCACAACGACCACGACAAAAAACCTCAACATTTCCTTACAACGGGCATGACGATTCAACTTTTTTTTTTTCTTTTAATCCTCCAGCGAATGGCGAAAAATAAGCTTAAGCTCACCACACTTCCGCGTGTGTTTTCATATTTGTCGCGCATCAATTTAACTCAAATGTATCCGCAATCCAGCTGGTTTGCTTGCGTACCCGCCGTTCCCCGTGGTCACGACAGCTCGAGCTGTCCCTACCGGCGGTACCGGTCCAGCAGATTCGAACCCCCCGCAGCGACCACGGCGAAAAAACGTCACCATCTTCCCACAACGACTACGACGAAAAGAAACAACTTTTTTCTCCTCACAGCGACCACGACGAAGCACTTCACCATCAAGATCTACACACAGCAATCGCCAGAAGAGAGAGAAAAAAAAAACACTTCAGCTTCAAAACATCTCCTCACAACGACCACGACCGTTAATTCTAACTCTTAAGTGATATGGAAAAGTTGTGGTCACAAAATACGACACACACATTAATTAGGGGTTCGGAATACCTCGTACAACAATCGGCTGGGAGGGTGGGCAAATGAATACACGATAATATTCTTGAAACCGACGAACGTCAGACCCCTAGGCCCGCCCAACCCACGAAAAAACATCTAAACCCGACCCATAGGGCCCTTTATGCCCACAGCCCTGAAGAAAAAAAATGTTGGGTTGGTCGGGATAACTCCAACTCAACTGGCCAACAAAAGTCCACCAGAATTTGAGCAACACCCAATCAGGTCTTGATGATTAACGTTTCGTTTTTCTTTCCTCTGACCCAACATAATTTTGGTAATATGCGTAGGCTGTTTGCGATGTACCAACTTTGGCCGGGTAGGAATTTGGGCAGAAAAACATGTATATAATACTACTGACAGTATTGAAAATGCCGAACGTCACAAATCCGAGGGAAAACAAGTCCACGAAAATCAGTAAAAAACTTAGCTTAGAAATACGTTTACGTACCTACCATTCGTTTATTTTTTCCCTTTGAAGCATATTTTTTTCTCGTGGATTGATTGGCCTTGGGTTATATACGACATTCGTTCGGCTTCCATGCTTTTGTTTTTCTTTGTTCCACCCCAAACGAATCTGGAAATCGCAAACATCCTAGTCGCAAACACCCTGTTCACGCATGTACTCACCTGAATGGACGGTAACCGCAGGACATCCTCTGAAAACTCGTACTTGATTAGGCGGTACGCGTTCTCGTCCAGGTTTCCCAGGTCGAGATCGAGGTCGATTGGCGGCGGGTAGTCTCTCCCCACCTTTTCGTTGCAGAATAAATACAGATGGCACAAGTCAGACAGATCATCGCACAGATCAGACGAATCACCGTAGGGATCAGACAGATCATCGCACATATCAGAGATGTCGTGGCACATATCAGACATATCATCGCGCATATCAGACATATCACCGTACAGATCGGACAGGTCATCGAACATATCAGACAGATCATCATCGCACAGATCAGACGGATCATTTTGTCCCACAATAGTGCCGGTGCCCTGAATAGCACTGAAATGTTGGGCTGGGGCACAACAGGTCATCGAACATATCAGACAGATCATCATCGCACAGATCAGACGGATCATTTTGTCCCACAATAGCGCCGATGCCCTGAATAGCACCGAAATGTTGGGCTGGGGCACATGTCTGTACACTTCCGGGAATCCCCCCACGACTGCTGTAGCGCGTTTCGGCCGAAACCGTGCCGACCGACAGAGACTACTCAACCGAAGAACCGAGGAAATACCCACAATATCATAACATCAGTGCACAGGACCAGCTATTGACCGAAATCTCCCTTTGTTCGAAGCTATCCTGTTCACTGTTCACTGTTCACCGTTCACTGTTCATTGGCAAAACCGAGGGGGGTTACATGTCTTCAAAAGAGTAAAATACACATCTGGAAAAAAAAAAAATACGCGCGCAGCCGGAGTATGTATGTATCACGCGCATTGCAATCGATGGAACTCACAGCTTGACGTATTTCAAAACAAATCGATAATAAATACCCATAATCATCATGGCCTTCACACGGGTCGGATCTAGTCAAGGTGACCCGACCCGACCCGACCCGACCGGACCGGACCCGTGAGATTTGGAGACCTGCTGACCCGACCCATCAACCCGACCCATGAAATTTCCAACACATCCTGGCCCACAGCGCTCGACCCGTTGAAGCCTTCCTGACCCGACATGAAGGCCCAATCGTGACCCATGGAAAGCCCTGATCCTTAATCATTGAGACACGATTGGGAGGAGTTGCCCGCTGAATCGCCCCACACGATCTGAGAATAAGGGGCGTCGTCCTACGATGGGGGGCAGCAGTTTTTGCCGACAAGTGTTTCTTTGGCTGGCGAGGCCTACTCAACTGAGTCGAGGAAGACTCATCCCACAGCAGCAGGGGTACAACGGAAGTTTTCCGAGCTTGTAACGCGAGACCCTCAATATCTCACCCGAGGCGGCATGAACTTCGAAGGCAATTCGTTCGCGCAATCCGACCAAACCCCTCCTTTCCGCTACTGTAGTCCCAGAAGCAAAACACGACGCTCGTAGAATATCAGGCTTAACAGGTGGTTCCTTGCCCGAGGAGTTCAAACCAACCAGTACGCCAGAATCGCTCGGTCCATAAAGCGTAACACCCCCTGTGGGATGATTCGAAAGCTACACCCGGCAGCAATGTGTTTTACGTTCTACACGTACGTAAGGTTGTCGCATGGTTCATCGTGGTGGGCGCGCTTTCGTTCTCCCCTCGAAGCCAGCGGATAGGGTGAGGCGAAGAGCTCTTCCGATGAGGGTCCACAAAAACAAAAACACCAGTGTCAGGTGCTACCGCCCTCTCTCGCAACGTGCTTCAGGATTAGGCTCGAAGATACCGGCGAGTTACCCCACGCGTACAGCCAAGGGAAAATGAACGTTACATGCTTCCCCTAGCCGTTAGATGCTAACAGACAGGCGTTGCCAAGAGGAGCCAAGGTCTGGTCCACCGAAACTAAAATTGACGGGCATACCTGGTGGTATTCGACGTATACCGATCGCGGGGGGGGAGGGGGGGGGGGGGGGTGTACTCATTTCATGCATAGCTTTAGTCTTTATTTATACCATTGACCCTCGCACCCCTATATTGTCGGGACGGAGCACGTCGAGTTTCCACCAGCCGGGCAGGCAGGAATTTCTGGCACCAAACGCGAAGCGCAGTTTGAGGTGTTCGACGAGTCGCATGAAGGGTGAGCTGCATCCTACCACGAACAAGTTGTGAGGCTACCACCGGGCGGAGGGGGGGGAAACATAGTCACCAGAACAAGATGTGGCTACTTCGGAGTTCCATAGTTAGCGTAGGACGAAATACTAAACATGAAAAAAAAGGGGGTGGGGGGAAAAAAACACCCTCGTCTTTTTGTAGCGGTTCATTGGAGAAAACTGTTGCCTGGCCTACATACACACTGTACAGATACTTCCTTACGCGAACGCCGTCGGAACACAGAAGAGTTTGGCTGCTGTTTCCGGTTGGGGTGTTCGTTTGATCCTGTAAAAAAAACGGATCTCCGTCGTAATAGTAGAAATCGGAGAACACATATATACGTTTGATGTGTAACTTGGGCTCTGTCTAGTACTTTTTTTCTTGTTATCAATCACCATTTTTGCTTTCCAGCTCAACCCGGAAGAGTTACATTTACCCTTAGCGACGTTCTTCAGGACAAGCCGTGATCACAGGCGTCTTCCCCTCTCCCCCTCCCGGTACTTGCCTTCGTTTTTATCGCGCAAAGGGTTCAGTGTTCCCACCGTTCAGCTTACTATGCTCGTTGAGTTTCATCGAGTTTTGCTAACTTACGCTCTAGCGTTTCACGCTCGTCATTGTTTTACGCGAAAAAGGCCCCTACGAGCACGCGTATGCACTCGCTGAGCCTTGAACCCACGGCCTTGATGTTACTGGCGACGAGATTCAACCATTGGTACTATTGTTCGACCATTGGTACTGCTCCTCCGTCGGGAACGCCGACTTCGGTCCCCCACAATGGGCCATGAAAATGCTCAAACTTACGCTCTAGCGTTTCACGCTCGTCATTGTTTTACGCGAAAAAGGCCCCTACGAGCACGCGTATGCACTCGCTGAGCCTTGAACCCACGGCCTTGATGTTACTGGCGACGAGATTCAACCATTGGTACTACTACTCAACCATTGGTACTATTGTTCGACCATTGGTACTGCTCCTCCGTCGGGAACGCCGACTTCGGTCCCCCACAATTGGCCATGAAAATGCTCATCAGGTTGAACTTTCATGTTATTAGTAAAAATCGGGGCTTGAGGTAGATATGGAGAGCCCTTAGTCAGGAGCCTCGGAAAAAATCTAGGGCTGTCTTCAGCGTAAAGCGCTGATACGGTAGATAACGGCACGGTCACTCGCGATCAAAGTATTTGCACGACAAGCTTCCGCACTAAGCTGAAACCACGGCAGTCGAGGTACAGTAATCAGAAATCACGGTATTCGCACGGCACGCTTCCGCGGTAAGCGAAAACCGCGGGAATTCACGGTTTCGCGGCATTTACCACCAGCCGTGGTTTAACCGCGGTAATTTTACCGCGGTAGAATTGCCGAGGACGGCCCTGAAATGAACACAGGGTCACCTTTACCCTGCCGTAGAATGGAATTTTCGCTCACCATAAAAATAACGTTCTTGGTGGCGTAGTCGCTGATGGTGAACTCGATGAACTCGAGCTGGTGTTGGTTCGCGGACAGCGCGCACAAAAAGTCTGCACAGGCCGAGGGCATAAGAACAGCGAAGGGGAGGATGCACGGTAACACGGGATGGATTAGCGGGGATATGGATCATGCTCTTAGTTTCCGCGCTCGCCACTGCCACAGACTCCCCACCCCCGTGTTTATTTGATTATGTTGACCGTTTCAATGGAACTGGTGTGTTGTTGGTGGTTTCGACAAAATATTAAGGGGTTTGAGCAGATGTTTGTTGGCGGCCAGCGCTCACAAAAAAGTCCGCACTATCAAAACGAGCGGCCGCGGAAGGGAGGGAAGAAGGGCACACGGCATCGGACATCGATCGGGAGCTGTTGGTGATTGAGCCATATGTTTCCGTTCACAAGATGTTTGATGGTGGTGATGCCTTTGATGGGCTTGACGATTCTGCGTTCATGGTTTTGATGGCACTATGGAGTCGGATCTGGTGGTTGTTGACGAGCAGCGCGCACAACAAACGTCAGCACCACCAAAAGGCAAACAACAGCGAACGGGAGAGGACACACGACAGCCCGGGATAGGTCAGCGGATACGAAGCATATACTCTTAGTTTCCACGTACCTATCGTCACAGGCATCCGTATTTGATTGTGTTGAGGGTTTTCGTGAGAATTTGCTGATGGTTTACACGGATTTTACGAAACTTTGAGCTGGCGTCTTTCCGCGGACAGCGCACACAAATTGTAACGAAGGACAACTGAGGGAAGGAAGGAAGGAAGGAAGGAAGGAAGGAAGGAAGGACACACGCCATTGGGCATCGATCGGAAGCAGATATTGGTCGGCACATACTTGATTTCCCCCACAGTAGTCATCGGCGTTTGATCGTGCTGATCGGTTTTTGATTTTTCATGTTAACTGTTTCGATGGCACTATGGAATAGGATCCGGGTTAGCTCACGGAGGTGGAAACGAAGCTCTGACCGTGGGGTAGTCACGTGGCAGGTGGGCGGGGGGGGTCGATGATCCTGGAAGTGTGGCTTCAGGTACTGTTCAGAAAAACCCTAGCCAGAAGGGCGGCCCCACGGTTTCCAGCGGAGGCGGTGGCGCACCAATGACGGTTCCGGAGAAAAAAAAAAGAAGAATCCGACGAAAATATGAGGAAAGGCTAAACACTGCGCCGACAATGGTGGGCAATGGGGAGGACGATGGGCGGCCTAAAAGCCGATTTAGCGGGAGCTCCATCGTCTACGGCGCCTTTCTCGGAGCTGGGTAGCGAACCGGAGTGCGATGTTGTGTGTGGCCCGAAATAGACCCTGCGAAGGGTTTGGGGCGGAGAAGGGCTCGATGGTGCCTTGCGGTGGTCCGCGACGGTGAAATTTTCCGAAGGTATCGTCAGTGAGAGGATATCATCCCGCGGTCGGGGTTACGCTTTTTGCGCCAAGAGGTTTCTGGTAATGTTCCTGGTAATGTTCCTGGTAATGTTCCTGGTAATGTTCCTGGTAATGTTCCTGGTAATGTTCCTGGTAATGTTCCTGGTAATGTTCCTGGTAATGTTCCTGGTAATGTTCCTGGTAATGTTCCTGGTGATGTTCCTGGTAATGCTCCTGGTAATGCTCCTGGTAATGCTTCTGGTAATGCTCCTGGTAATTGTTCCTAGTAATTGTTCCTGGTAATTGTTCCTGTTTATGTTCCGGTTGACCTCCTCAAAGTGAGGAACTACGGGTTTTCCTGACACTTTTACGAGTACAACGGTTGTTTTGAGGACTAGCGTATAGAAGTGTTGGTCGGATTCGCGCGAACGAATGCCTTCGACGTCATGTTTCGGGTGATGTTGATGTTGATATTGAGCTAGCTTCTCATGATAGGAGCTCAGAAGTTTCTTAAAATCTGCTGTGCCCCTGTGGCGTGGGAGGACTCAAAGATGTTGTGGTGCATGGGACAGGAGGGGGAGGTTTTTGTGCCCACTCAAGTCGATGAGCCGCACGGGAGGTACGCGGTTTTGCGCGTCGTCGGTAGAGGCGAGCGGGTGGTAATTTTGGGTCGGAAGAGAGGGAGAACTAGCCCACACAAAAATCGATACCCCGTGTAGTATGCTCGCACTTTTTGCGTACCCGGCGAAAAGGCGGTGAAGGGGTCCGATTTCTGGCTTTAACGGTGCCCGTATCAGGTTCGGAATGTTCGAGAACCTGAATAAAAACACAAACTTCGAAGAGGGGAGCGGTGGAATGGTAGAGGTGGGGCGGGATGGAGGAGGAGGAAGCGAGCCCATCGAAAACCGATACTCGGTTCGGAAAACTCACACCAGGAAAAAAGAAAAAACAATAACCCTAGCTCAGAAGTCGGGACCGACGAGATGTGGTGGAGGGTCTGGGAAGGAAGGGGGAACGAGCCCACCCAAGCCGATGCCCTTCTCGAAGAGAAAACACCCCACAGGTTCAGGTGGAAACCCTGCAAGGATATCGGGGCAAGGGGGTAGTGGTGGTGGCGTAAAAGGCGTATCTTCAATAACGGATAGGGGATGCCTAGGTTAGGTCAGATGGTAAACCTATAAGCATGGTTAGGATAACGAGGGTGGCGGCATTGGCATCACAGATGTGCCTTCAGGGATGGATAGGGAGCTAGGAATCATCGAGTTGGAGATTAACTGTTTTCAGTTCATTGGCAACGGAAAAATCGATCGGCGGTCGAAAAACAAAAAAGAAAAACGTACCGCAAAATAATAATAATAATAAAAAATCCACCGGGAACTAGTACGCTGTGGTGGCGAACCGAGGCGGACAAGAGAACGGCGCTGCAGACGGAAGCAGGACGAGCGAGCGCCGGTGAACCGGGACTATAAAGCAATCGATGGTTGTGTCGTTGAGGGAGGCTGAAAGGCCGTTGGCGGTTCGGGTGCGGGTAACGGGGGGGCAGCTGCCGGGGTGGATACGAGGACTACCGTGTAGACGGAATCCATGATGCGCGAGCGCCGTTGAAAATGGGTTGGAAAGGTCACCCGTGATTGCTTCATCAAGGAAGGCTGAAGGGTCGTTGGTCGTTTGGGTCCGGACAATGGGGGACGAAGCTAAAGAGCTGGGTTGGAAACGGTAACCAGTGGGTTGGGAACGTCATTGGGGGAGATGGAAGGGTCGTCGTTTGGCCTGGATCCGATGGTGACTCATCCCACGGTAGGGGCGGGTGCAGCATCAGTCCCTGAGCTCCTCACATGAGGAACTCAATATCTCACCCGGATATTTACTTGGAAGGCGTTCGTCCGCACCAACCCGACCAAGCTTCTGCGCCTTAGTTCTACAAAATACAATGTACCCGTGAAAAAGACATCATTGACCGGCAGTTCATCACATGAGGAACTCAATCGCCCAGGAACTTTTTGGCGCAATCACGCAACTGCAACCCCTACGGTGGGATGACTCTGAGTGGGTGAACTGAAAAGCTTGCCGGGAGTTATCGTTGGTGGTCTGGTAAAGGCGGCGTCATTTTGGGGTAGGGTAGCCTTGTAAGAGGGGCGGTAATGGCGCTACCGAAGCGAGAGTTAACAAGACCTTGGTGAGGAGAGCGGCTGCTATCTCCTAAAGGGCGGCGGCCTCAGGGGAGCGGTTGCTATTTCCCCAATGGTCGGCGTCGCCCGCGTAGGTGGGGACCTTTTTTTCATGTATCCCATTTATTGTCCTCGCACTACTCTCGCGCTCCCTCCCAGTAGTAACTCAGATCCGGGGTCGCATAGCGGGCCCTCCTCTCCCCTCCCCACTTCGGTACGTGCCTTCATTTCTATCGCGAGGATAGTTCAGCATATCTTCCTCCTTCGTCGACTCGCGTCGAATTGTACCTATCGTGGGAAACCCTTGATGCGGACTCGATTTAAACGAGTATCCTACCACCTGTACCTCCCGTCCATCTACTGCAGAATAATTTATTCTGTTTTCACGCTCGGCGACCGTCTGAACCAAATATGTCGGTTGACGGCACTCTTGCCCCTTGGTGGACAGCCCCTTGATGGACAGCCGTCAAGGAACTCCATACACTACTATTAACACTAGCATTGTAACTCCAAAGACGCCTTGACGGGTCATAACTAGACAACTCGACACACTAAAACTATTATGATAAGCCCAAAGACGCCTTGACGGGTCATACCTAGACAACTCGATACACTAAAACTAGCATGGTAAGTCCAAAGACGCCTTGACAGGTCATACCTGGACAGCTCCACGCACTTAAAATAATATGATAAGTCCACAGACGCCTTGACGGGTCAAACCTAGACCGTCACCGGACATCTTCAGTCTGAACCAGCCGTGGTCACCGGCGATGGGGAATGGCGTGCTACAACTCGTGGGTTGTCATTAGTGCGGTGCCACGCCAGGTCAAAGGCGTTGGTTGACCGTCTAGTTTTGACCGGTCAAGACGTCTTTAGACTTGTCATACTATTTTTAGTGTGTGGAGGTCCTTGACGGTTGTCCGTCAGACGTCAAGAGTGCCGTCAACCGACACCTTTGCTCTAGATGACAATAACCCGACTGAGACAGAGTTTGTATCGACTCGTGATATTTGTCGCGATCCCCTGATCAAGATCTTTTTCTTTGATTTTTGTTCATAAAAAATGATGTCAGGATTCCTGACAAAAAAAAAAAAAAAGTTGAGTTGATTTTGTTTTAGAAAAAATGGCATTTCAGAATTTTCATATGTCAGGAATCACGAATTTTTTGGTCGGCAATCGTTTTTTTTTTGTGTGCATTAGGAAATACCGTAAGCTAAGGGATTTTCTGCTATCTCGGCGCTTTGATGCAACGCCTTGCCCCAGATAATATATACTCCGGAGTATGTGGTATATATTATCGCGATTTGTTCAGGGACCTGCTCTCCGACCTCGGCCCCACCGGGAGCGTCCGTCGCCTTTTCGGCGCCGCCGCCGTGTGGGCCTGCGCGGGTAAGCCACGAGATGGAGGCTACGACATGTTTCCCACGCCCGGCACAAACACGCCATGTTATGGCATATATCACTTTTTCCCCGCTGTGGCGCTATGATTTGTGGCACTAGTCCTGATTATACCTGGCAGGCGTTGCCGCCCGCCTGAACGAGCGCGTCCGCCCCCACCCCCTCGGTCAAACGGCATTGGGCGGGCAGCAAGCAGTTAATACCAGATATGTAACATCCAAGCAACCCTCGCGGGAGTGACCAGTGCAGAGCCAGAGGCAACCCTGCATAGCAGCAGTCGGTCCCTAGGTACATCCTGGCCCATACCACCACGAGTACAGCCATCCATGTTTCGCTGCGATGACGTACGAAATGACACGTGCCACAATGTTTGACCGTTTCGTTTTCTCCTTTTGTGGCAAGCGCTAGGCCGTACGTACATTGACGCCGTCGAAACAAAATACAAAATAGTAGTACGAGTACGTGTTGGGCCATGTTTTTAACGCCACGCTTCGCAGGCCGCAGCCGGAGGCTCTACAGTGTCTGATCAGATGGTACCGGCTGGAGTTGCGGCGGTGGGCTCGTTTGGAGCATTGCTTTTTTGCAAGATTGAACTCACGAACCCCACGGTTGGTGGCCTCGTTGTGTGGAACACCTTTCGCGCGTCTATGGTTGGGGCGCGGCTGTTGTTGTCAAGGCTCCCCACTTGACCCCATACTGCGTCGGGTCGATAATCGATTCCCACTTGATGACCTAGCTCTTTCAGGCAAGATCTGTATGATTTAGATCCAAGCCGAGGAACATCTGCTAGACCAATGAATGCTGCCATTATGAATATATTGTGAGCCCCCCCCCTCCATAGAGCGTGGTGAAATATACAAAGAGGAGGAACGGGATGTTTTAGAGGAGGAGATGAGGAAATTAGACAAATGTGACATGGGAGAGTTTGGTAGACTAGAGAGTAGCGAGAAAACGATCGCTATCCTGGGAGACAGTTGGCGGCCGCAGACGGCGAAACAGGAAGGGGATAGGGGAAGTTAACAGTTTCTATGAAATCTATGGACGAAGCCTAATGAGCGCCCAGATGTTGGAGGTGTCGCTATTAGGAGAAGGAAAGGTGCTCCGTCTCGAAAGGGATGCGTGGTCAATGGCCTAATGACTAAGGCCAGCAACAATGAGTACGTCACCCCCCCCCCCCCCCCCCCCCCCCCCCCCCCCCCCAATAGAGTGTTGTGTGCTTCGTCCCACTAACAATGCTTCTCCGTAAGAGTACCTGACAAAGCTTCCAACGTGCCAAAACGGTTACAGCAATCCTCGTGCGAGTAAGCGTCAACAAAAACAGTTGCTGCCCCTAGCACAACACGCGCGAAAGGTGTTAGACATGAAGAGGCCACCAACCGCGGGGTTCGTCTTGCAAAAGTGAGTTCGATCTTGCAAAAAAAAAGCCGTCCCAAACGAGCCATGGCAGCAACTCCAGCCTGTATCGTTCCGTCAGATTCTCGTACGTAGTCGTCGAACGTTGATCAAAAACCGCACCAGAATCCCAATAATATTTGCACAACGCGGGGCACTTTCCATCAGACGCGGTGCGAGTAGACAAGACAAGGAAGGGCTGAAGTCTCCTCGCGACAAAACTCAACGTGCATACCGCAGATGGGGAGGGCGGAGAAGAGCTTGCGTAGTGACCCTACTGGATCTGAGTTACGACTAGAGAGGGAGAAGGAGAAAGAGAAGGAGAACGAGAAGATTGCGTTTCGAAGGTAACGGAAGGGAAAATATGAGAGAAAATGAAAAAGAAAAGGAACCAAAAAAGACAGGCCCGACCGTATGTTTTTGGTGCACCCGTGCTCCCTCAATCGCATCGGAACCGAGGGTACATTCGGTACCGGCCTCTCCGGTAAGACATCGAGATGCTGGCTCTCGGACAGATAGCACAGGAGAAAGGGTGTGTCCCACACCAACTTCAGTATAGCAGCCGTCGAGTTTCTTGTTTGTTATTGTGATTTCGAGGAGGTCTTCACTCGGGTCGGATCAACTCTCGCGGGTCACAGGTGTCGGTCAACCCTCGCGGGCCGGGCCAGGTCACGGTGACCCAGCCCGATCCCACCCGATCCGCGATGTTCCAAACACCTCGTGAAACGATCCGACCCGACCCGACCCGTGAGATGTCGGAACCCTCCTGACCCGCCCTTACGGGTCTGATCGTTTTTTATTTTGTTAGCAGCATCACGTCGAATCTTGACCCGTGACACCTCCTGATATTTGTTAGGCTAAGCTTCTTTTGAGGTTGTTTCTCATGAGATGGCGTCTTTCTTATGTGTGCCTCTTTATTATGAGAGGGCCGGCTGCTGGTGCAGGCCTCTTTTTCACCAGAAGGTCGGTAGTGCGGATCTCTTTCCTTGCGAGAGGGCCGGTATTGTAGGCCTCTCTTATGAGAGGGCCGGCGCAGCAGTAGTGTGGGGCTCTTGTTGTGAAAGTCTCTTTCTAATGAGAGAGCCTCTTTCTTATGCTTGCCTCTTTCTTATGCATGCCTCTTTCTCGTGAGAGGGTCGGTGGTGTATGCCTATTTCTTACTATGAGAGGACCGGTAGTGTATGCCTGTTTGACGCATGCCACGGTAGAAGTATACCCCTTTTTGGCTAGATTGACGCATGCTACGGTAGAAGTATACCCCTTTTTGGCTGGATTGACGCATGCTACGGTAGAAGTATACCTCTTTTCGGCTAGATTGACGCATGCTACGGTAGAAGTATACCCCATTTTTGGCTAGATTGACGCATGCTACGGTAGAAGTACAGTCTGCCCCTTTCAGTCTAGATTGACGCATGCTACGGTAGAAGTATACCCCATTTTTGGCTAGATTGACGCGTGCTACGGTAGAAGTATACCCCATTTTTGGCTAGATTGACGCATGCTACGGTAGAAGTACAGTCTGCCCCTTTCAGTCTAGATTGACGCATGCTACGGTAGAAGTATACCCCACTTTTGGCTAGATTGACGCGCGTGCTACGGTAGAAGGATACCCCGTTTTTGGCTAGATTGACGCATGCTACGGTAGAAGTATACCCCATTTTTGTCTTGATTGTGCTTTCTAAATGACGGGCCTCCTTAACCCAAAACCGTCGGGAAATAAATAAATAATAGGCCATTTTATTGGGATGAATCTCGTTGTTGCACCTAGGCCATGGGACGGTTCATCCGGTACGAGTAGCGGTTTTATGTTTCTCCAAATCAGTTTTTGGGATAAGGCATGTCTTGAGCTCCTAGAGAGAGGTACCTCAGAAAAAAAGTGGCGAACTTATATCGTAGCACGCGCCGTTTCTTAGGAGATGACCGGTATTGTAGGCCTCTTTCTTGTGGGAAGGCCGGTGCAGTGGTGTGGGGCTCTTGTCGTGTACCTGGTATGCCTCTTTCTGATGAGCCTCTCTCTTGTGGGAAGGCCGGTGCAGTAGTGTGGGGCTCTTGTCGTGTACCTGGTATGCCTCTTTCTGATGAGAGGGCCGCCAACGATATAGCTCTTTCTCATGAGAGAGGCGATAATGTGAGGCGTTTTCTTATGAGAGGGCCGGTAGTATTGGCCTCTTTCTTGTGAGAGGGCTGGTACGGTATTGTGGGGTTCTTCCTTACGGGAGGGCCGGTGGTGTACTGCTCTCCTGTCTTTCGGAGATCTCAAGATCTTCGCGACGATGGCGCGTACATACGGGTGGAAACATGCGCGGAACGCGCACATATGCTATTGGCTGTCTGCTCCGTAATTGCCGGCAACTTACAGTCTGTGACATTGTAATTTGTACCACGGGTATCTCTACATCAGTACACTATTATATTATTATATACGAGGATGACAAATAATCAGGATGAGCACTCGCTTTGGGTGTTGTACGTAGCGATGTTTAATGTGATTACAACGCATACACAACATACCGGTACAACTATGAATAACAGATGTAGTCTAAACAGCAGAGCTAGCTGCCGACGTACAGCCAACTAACTGAAGGTTGCATGAGGTTGCATGCAACATTGACCGTGCCACTACTACATAGTCTATATAGACTAGACTATGTATTTAGTACCTGGTAATATCTCAGATCA
This sequence comes from Undaria pinnatifida, assembly GCA_012845835.1. Taxonomy (NCBI): domain Eukaryota; class Phaeophyceae; order Laminariales; family Alariaceae; genus Undaria; species Undaria pinnatifida. Next base: position 3,410,685 of record JABAKD010000003.1, read on the forward strand.
TGCTGCCGGTATCTCTCAACTTCCACTATGGAAGACCGAAACCAACCGTGACGACCAAAAAGCGACGAATGCAGCATCATCGACGGTCGACTGCTTTTCTGGGGGACGATAAACAACGCGGTTTCCGCCACCACAACGAAAAAGTGAGGCTATTACGACGTGGGTGAAGCGTGATCCCACTTGTACACACAACTGCTGCATGATGCCCATACTACTGGTAAAGCACTGACACGGCCAAATTTTGCTCGCTACCAGGTACATAACTACATACATGCGGGCTCCCGAAGGGCTTTCATACCTACCACAAGGTACGACGTAAACATTTCGTTTTGTTGCCTCTCGTCGTGATCATCATGTCATACCTTTCGTCGGCTCTTGCAACGCCAAGACATCCGCGGGAGTCACGCTCGGGAAGGCACCCGGCGATTTCGGAGAGAACGACATCTGAGTATTGCCGTATTAGCCCCGGCCCTTCGTCCTTTCCTTGCCAGCGATCCAATGTATAGATAGAGCCCCCCTTTCCCGATAGCAATTATAACTCCCGCTCGCTCCCCACAGGGTCAGCACTTACACGAAGGCCTCGGGCGTCGAAACAAACCAAATAGCTCGCAGCCCACGCCGTGCTTCTTACGTTTTACAAAACAGTATGTACCCGAATGTTCAGCGTTCAAACCAGCAGAACGGACGCTGCCTGGTCCTATCCCAATCAGTTCAAACTAGTCTGATGTCACAACCCTGGGCGTGACAGCGCTGACTTTGCTTAACTGCGTTCTTCGCTCACAGTTCAGCAACCACGAACTAAGCTGTGTCTCAAGGCTATATCCAATTGCTACTCAAAATTAACCCGCGGTTGATCTTATTGGTTCGGCCAAACTGGAGCGTAGTAGGGTAAAACTTGCATTTTGTCGTGCCTCCACGCAAAATGCCTGGAAAAAACGGCGGTTTCAGTTTTACCATGGAAGGCGTCTTTTGTACGGGGGTTGAACATTGAATTTTGGCTGGAAAAGAAGGGGATAGGGGATGCGGTTGCCCCGTGTTTATTTTTACTTTTTTTGCCAAGTGCCTCCTGGCACTCCTCGAAGCACTGCAGAGCTCTGCACGCCGACGGTGCGCGCAATCGAAGATCAGCGAGGAATTAGCGCCGGCAAAAACATGAGCTACTACTCCAATGACGGTGGGGGTGGTGGATACGGCGGAGGTCGTGGTGGCGGCGGCGGTGGAGGGTACGGCGGCGGTGGCGGTGGCGGAGGCCGGGGCGGAAACAAGCGACCCGGGGATTGGTGAGAGACCTTTGAGCAGAGCAGAGGGACGTTCTGTTCCGAAGACCAGATGCGATCTTACATGGCGATAGATGCAGGTGTTCTAGAGCAGCAAGCCGGTAGTGCTGGTGGGTGATTTCGTGAAAATGGCGGAAACACCAGACCTTACCAGGCTGCGGGCAGGGGCTGCTCGATGCGCTATCGGTGTATTTTTTTAGATGCCCATAGGCCACACACGGCAGTAGCAGCTATCCTTCCCCTGCCAACCCGCTTGATACGCGTTGTGTTTTGGGGGTTGCTACTCTGTTGTCGCGTCTCGACCAGATCATAGACCTTCGCGCGTGGTGCTCCCTACGTTCGAGTCTCTTCGCGTGTAAGAACTCCTGTTTGAGAGCCCCTTCAAGCTACCATTATTGGCGATTGTAATGCTTGCGTCCTTGCCGGGGCCTGCTGGGCACGCGTTGGCGGCCAATGCACAGGCGCCTTTCCTTGAGACTTGAGACAAGGTTGAAAATGTGATCAAACATACGAAGATTCTCGTGGAAAATGATGCAGAATGCTGGGAAAATTGAAAGTTGACGAGTGTTTTTCGTACCTCACGTGAGTTTGCCATTTTTATTTTGAACACAAAAAAAATACGCTCCAGCTGTGAGATGGAATATTTTGTCGAAACTCATCTTTACAAGCCGCTGTGTGTGGTACTCCGATCGCACGTATTTACTGGGTGTGTCCTCATTAGTCTTGAGGATACAGGTCGGCGACTCCCCTTGGAACTACAATAGTGTAGTTTGTACCCGAGGGTCAACAGGGTGATGTTGATGAGTCTGTACCCGGAAGCTATAAAACCCATTTTTGCGGGAGACAAAATCAGACAGCTGTGGAAGGAAATGCATCAGTTTATCATGTACGAGCTGGGCGGGGCAAGAGGCCCTGATAGGGACAATATCGCAATATCACACCCAATTTTTGGAGTTTGGATCTGAAATTTTGACACGTGATTTCAAACAAGCTGAGCAAGACATTCAAAATCGGATGCAAAAAAAAAGATGAAAGAAATGTCTTATTAGGCCGTTTCTTATAGCATTGGATTCTCATCTTCGATTCCGCCAGAATCCGATTCGGCAAAATTCGGGCGGAGAAGAAAGCCCGACCTTTCTTATAGCGAACGGATTTTGTCAGACGGATTTCAGCAGGACTGTCATTTTTTTTTGAAAACAGCGCGCGCAAAACCCAACACCACACAGCAGCAGCAGCAGCAGCAGCACACAGCAGACCGATACAGACATACAGACGCAGCGCAGAGGCAGCAGACCACACGCAGCAGACCACACAGACGTTGCAAACATGCCGGACCAAGAGGCACCAGAGTCGCTGTTGCTAAGCTACAACAGCCTGGCGGAAGCAGCTATAGAGCATTTTGCAGAGTGCTGTGTTGGAGGCATGACACAGAAGCAGATACTCATGCAGCTCCTCCAGCTCCTGCCACCAACCCGACTTTGTGTAGTCTTTGCGAGGGTGCACACGCCGCCTCTTGACAGCCCTTGACATCTCATCGTCCTCTGTGTCGGGCTGTAGCTCGTCTTCGTAGTCTTGTAAGATGAGGTCCCAGGTGGCGACACTACGCTGCTGCTGCAGATGGAAGGCAGCTAGCGTGGTGGCAAAGACAGCAGAAACGTCGACACCAGCTTTTTCTCTCGCTGTCGCGGCCATTTGATGGTGCACCACGCGTCCCGAGGGCAAGCCAAGTTCGTAGGCTAGCCCACGGGCGACGCCCAGCAGCCCTAACAGCGCCGGCACTGCAGCACGCATGTGGGGTAGCCCGATGTGTGTGTGTGTGTGCGCGCGCGCGCGGCGCAACCAGAGAGTTTCAAATAATCCGAGACAGAAATCCGGGTTGGGCAGCGTCTCGGATTTTGGTCAGGAATCCGAGTGGCCGCAACTCGAAAAGCTGAAATCGGATTTTTCCGAATTGGATTGTGCCAAAATCCGTGTCTATAAGAAGGCGGAAATGGGCTCAAATCGGATTCTGGCGGAATCGAAGATGAGAATCCAATGCTATAAGAAACGGCCTTACGGCCGGCCCAAAATTTTTGCTCAAGTTTCAGGCGGGGAAAAGTGCATCGATCTTTTTTTTTTTTTGTGCATCTCACTTCTACTTTTTTTTTAGCTTGATTCAAATTACGTTCCAAAATTTCAGGTCATAACTTCAAAAATTGAGAGGTCCATGGCTAAGTTTCCACCGAAGTGCCTCTGCATACAAATTTACATATACGTATTTCAGGGATTCATCCATAACTTTCGAACGAAAGTGACCCATGAAATGAAACGCGCATGTCCCTACTCCTCGTCCCAAGATGTACATGCCCAGAAAAAATTAGCCAATTCCATCCACGTTGTATTTCGAGCAATTTTAGAAAAAGCAACACAAACAAATCACGAAAAAAATGCTCAAACTAGGGGACGTGAGTGGCAAACACTTTTTTCGGCACCAACTCGGCAGATTCTCAAGCTGGAGGGCTTAAAATCAGGGCTTTTCACGGGTCATGACCCGACCCGCGGGTCGGGTCATGGGAGTTTCAAAATCTCGCGGGTCGGGTCGGGTCGGGTCATTACGTTTTAAAATCTCACGGGTCGGGTCGGGTCGGGTCAAGATGTTTTCAAAATCTCGCGGGTCGGGTCAGGTCGGGTCAAGAGGCTTCAAAATCTCGCGGGTCGGGTCGGGTCGGGTCAAGAGGTTTTCAAAATCTCGCGGGTCGGGTCGGGTCATGACCCGCGAGATACGGGTCACTTCGCGGGTCAAGCCATAATGACCCGTGAGTTGTTTTGGGCTGACCCGCGGGTCAAACCCGCGGATCTAGACGGCGGATCCGCCTTTTTCAAACTTGCAGCTGAGAGCCACGTTGATGCTGTGCAGGCGCCCCGCGGGTCGGGCCCGCGGGTCCGCCAATAAAATACAAACATTTCGGCTTCCTGCCTCCCTCGTGCCGATGCTCCGATCATATGTCATCACAGCGTGCAGAACAATCACCAGGCAGTACCCCTAGCTGCTCGTACCAAGGCATACAGCAGTGTGAGGCGAATCCCGTACCTACTGAAGCCGTAACAACATCAGTAATATTACGGTCATACCAGTACGAAATGTGACCAAACGTAAAAAGGCAAGGAAGGGCAGTCGTCGTCGAAGCAGCAGCTGTTCGTTAGCTCCAATAGCAGCAGCAGCACTGGCAGCAGCAAGCACCAGCAGCAGACCCCGGATTCTCGCGAATCGCAGCCCCTGCTGACAGACCCACCGCCCCAGTTGTGGGCTTGCTGCCGGAGGCGGCTCAGCTAGGCTGCTTGCCGGGGCTGGAGACTGCACAGATAGAAGATAGATACAGCAGTAGTAGTAGTAGTAGTAGTAGCTTGCTCGAGAATTATCATACCAGTTCGTACGAAATGTGACCAAACGTAAACAAGCAAGAAGAGCAGCCGTTGTCGAAGCAGCAGCAGCAGCAGCAGCAGCAGCACAGCAGCAGCAGCAGCACCCTGGCAGCAGCAAGCACCAGCAGCAGACAACGCATCCTCGCGGATCGCAGCCCCTGCTGACAGATCCACCGCCCCAGTTGTGGGCTTGCTGTCGGAGGCGGCTCAGCTAGGCTGCTTGCCGGGGCCGGAGATTGCATTTGTAACTTATAACTAGCTCGCTCGTCGGGTCGCTCGTCGGGTCGACCCGGTGGTCTGACGGTACGGGCATGTCCATGCACGGGGGTTGCGGTTTCTTTCCTATTTCTCGCGCGCACACCACATGACATAATAATCAGCTGCAAACAATGCCGGTAAAAACGCAGAGAACACGACATACTGGGAAAAGTACGAGGGACCAAGGACCAACCAACCGACCGAGGTATACATGCTTTGACCCGTGAGTTTTTGACTCTGACCCGTGAGAAATGTCACGGGTCGAGTTAACGTGACCCGCCAGACGACCCGAATCTCGCGGGTCACCCGGATTGTCGCGGGACGGGTCGGGTCGGATCAGGACGATTTCAAAATCTCGCGGGTCGGGTCGGGTCGGGTCAAGACGTCTCGAAAATCTTGCGGGTCGGGTCGGGTCGGGTCAAGAGGTTTTCAAAATCTCGCGGGTCGGGTCGGGTCGGGTCAAGGCGTCTCGAAAATCTCGCGGGTCGGGTCGGGTGAGCTGACCTGACCCGGCCCCACCCGACCCGCGAGATTTGACCGGACCCGTGAAAAGCCCTGGATTTGAAGGACCACCGTATCTAGCTGATTACGAGGATATGCTCAGTGTACAGTGGGTCACTGTCGTTCAAAAGATATGCCCAGCTGACGGGTTAGGAGGTTTCTTGGCCGGCCCAGCTCGTACGTATATGCTCGATTTGTGCTTTTTTCGTACCTGGTACGTTTTATCCGAAATTGGGCCCCCAATTTCGTTCGGGGGGCGACACGAAAATGATACCCGATAATAACCAGGGCTTTTCACAGGTCATGACCCGACCCGCGGGTCGGGTCGGGTCGGGTCGGGTCATTACGCATTAAAATCTCACGGGTCGGGTCGGGTCATGAGGTTTTCAAAATCTCGCGGGTCGGGTCGGGTCGGGTCAAGAGGGTTTAAAATCACGCGGGTCGGGTCGGGTCGGGTCGGGTCGGGTCAAGAGGTTTTCAAAATCTCGCGGGTCGAGTCGGGTCGGGTCAAGAGGTTTTTAAAATAGAGGTTTTCAAATCTCGCGGGTCGGGTCGGGTCATGACCCGCGAGATACGGGTCACTTCGCCGGTCAAGCCTAATGACCCGTGAGTTGTTTAAGGCTGACCCGCGGGTCAAACCCGCGAATCTGGCCGGCGGATCCGCCTTTTTCAAACTTACAGCCGAGAGCCGCATTGATGCCGTGCAGGCGCCCCGCGGGTCGGGCCCGCGGGTCCGCCAATAAGATACAAACATTTCCGCTTCCTGCCTCCCTCGTGCCGATGCTCCGATCGTATGTCATAAAAATCGCTAGGCAGTACCCCTAGGTACTCGTACCAAGGCATGCAGCAGTGTGACGCGAATCCCGTACGTACTGAAGCCGTAACAACATAGTAAATATTACGGTCATACCAGTACGAAATGTGACTCAACGTAAAAAGGCAAGGAAGGGCAGTCGTCGTCGAAGCAGCAGCAGCAGCACTGGCAGCAGCAAGCACCAGCAGCAGCAGACCCCGGATTCTCGCGGATCGCAGCCCCTGCTGACAGACCCACCGCCCCAGTTGTGGGCTTGCTGCCGGAGGCGGCTCAGCTAGGCTGCTTGCCGGGGCTGGAGACTGCACAGATAGAAGATAGATGCAGTAGTAGTAGTAGTAGCTAGCTCGAGAAGTATCATACCAGTACGAAATATGACCAAACGTAAAAAAGCAAGAAGAGCAGCCGTTGTCGAAGCAGCAGCAGCAGCAGCACAGCAGCAGCAGCACAGCAGCAGCAGCACAGCAGCAGCACCCTGGCAGCAGCAAGCGCCAGCAGCAGACAACGTATCCTCGCGGATCGCAACCCCTGCTGACAGATCCACCGCCCCAGTTGTGGGCTTGCTGTCGGAGGCGGCTCAGCTAGGCTTGTTGCCGGGACCGGAGATTGCACTTATAACTTATAACTAGCTCGCTCGTCGGGTCGCTCGTCGTGTCGACCCGGCGGTCTAGCGGTACGGGCATGACCATGCATGTGGGTTGCGGTTTCTTTCCTATTTCTCGCGCGCACACCACATGACGTAATCATCAGCTGCAAACAATGCCGGTAAAAAACGCAGAGAACACGACATACTGGGAAAAGTACGAGGGACCAAGGACCAACCAACCGACCGAGGTATATGCTTTGACCCGTGACTTTTTGACCTTGACCCGTGAGAACCGCCAGCCGACCCGAATCTCGCCGGTCACCCAGATTGTCGCGGGTCGGGTCGGGCCGGATCAGGACGATTTCAAAATCTCGCGGGTCGGGTCGGGTCGGGTCGGGTCAAGACGTCGCGAAAATCTCGCGGGTCGGGTCGGGTCGGGTCGGGTCGGGTCAAGACGTCGCGAAAATCTCGCGGGTCGGGTCGGGTCGGGTCAAGACGTCTCGAAAATCTCGCGGGTCGGTTCAGGTCGGGTCAAGACGTCTCGAAAATCTCGCGGGTCGGGTCGGGTCGGGTCAAGACGTCTCGAAAATCTGGCGGGTCGGGTCGGGTCAGCTGACCCGACCCGACCCGACCCGACCCGACCCGACCCGACCCGCGAGATTTTCGAGACGTCTGACCCGACCCGACCCGGCCCGCGAGATTTTCGAGACGTCTTGACCCGACCCGTGAAAAGCCCTGAAAATGAATTGCCTGAGAAAGCTTAACTTTCGGGTCTACCAGTGCTTAGAAGTATAATAAGATTTAGATTTCGCGAAGATGTTTATTTGCAAATTGGTTTTGCGACCCGAAAACGTTCGTTTTCAGATGCAGAAACTGTCGTTTTCAGACCCAAGAACTGTCGACAAAAAGAGATGGCTTTCGTACAACATGTGCTGCCCTTTTCTGGCAGCTCTGGTACGTGGCTGTTCTTAAAAATATATCCTGTTTACATGCATGTCCAGACCCTCGGTGTGCGTTTGCTGGTGGTGGTCTGATGATTCTTGTCATCTAAAAGGCGTTTCGCCCCCGCGGGTGGCATTCGCCGCCCGCTTCGCTCGCTCATCATCAGGCTCATCATCAGGAATGAAAAATACAACATAGTTACCTGGTATGTCAAGTGGGCATAGAGATATTCACGATTGATGGCAGGTTGTCGTTGTTGTTGTTGTTCTCACATTAACTCGCATAACCAAGTCCGTGGTCACAGGAGCTGGAGCTGAGGAATACCCCAGGGAAAAAGCACAAACAAACCAAAGGTGGTACACGCATATATCACAGCTGACGCAATTCATGCCTCCACCAGAAACATATAAAAGTGAAATCGGGAGTCAGCCTGCGATGTGTATACCGGTATATCTCTTGATGTATGTGACTATGTTACGTTTGGTTTTGTTTTTTGTTTGCGATACACCAGGTTCTTTGTACTTTGTTCGTGCTTCCAAGGTTGTGTTCTGTAGGGTACATACAAACTATACCTATACATTACCCTACAAAGAACTTCTGTAAGTTTTGTAGGACATTCACACCCGTACCCGGAACTTCTGGATGTTCTGTACGCCCGTGCCACAATACCCAGGGTACGGATACGGCATGTTTTGTACCCGCTAGGAACTTCTGTGAGTTCTGTACACGTGCACCACAATTCCCGGAACTTCTGGAAGTTCTCTAAGATCCCCGTACCCTTACCCGGAACTTCTGTAACTTCTGTAAGATTGTGGCACACTACCCGGGGTACGGTATGCCTTTGTTAAAACTCGGGGAGCTCTGGATTCACTCAGGTTTAATCCGAAGAGTGTATTATGCATTATCACGTCTTGTCCTGTCAGCCACACAAACCAAACACCGAACAGCAGTGCGTATCATACAATAATATATACCAGGTAGCACCTGTTGTTCATGTTTCTTTCGTTCTTAAAGGCACGTTTTAACGAAGAACACTTGTGCATCGAAAATATTATTTCTTTATGATTCGAAATAAGTTCGATTCGAAGATGGTGGAAACATACGAACTTGCCTCCGATCGGGAACCCACGTAGTATGTATTGCGTATTTTGTCAAAGTTTTTCTGGTCGGAATAATGGAGGTTTCGCTATGATATCATCGAAGTCTTGAACTCTTTGTGTTCTCGGTATTTTCGCTCCTTTGTCGTGGCACTTGGCTTCTCGAGCTGAATTGGGCTTGCGACCGCCATTTTTTTGGGGGGGGGCGCCACAGGCGGGGTACGCCATGTTATGATTTGTTACAAAACAGACGTGAGCGCAGCTGTTGCCCCTCTAGGTACTCGTTGAGGTTGACGATTATCGTCTGGGTGAAGGTTGTCGATAGCCCTCAAAGCTACGACGGATTGCCTCGGGGACGCTGGTCCACAGTGAAAACATGCCATGCTAGGTGGAAAATCCTCTACTTCAAATCGAACTCCTCCCGAGGCCGTGTATTTGCCTGGGTATTACCGGTACCCGGAACCTCTGTAAGTTATGTAGGACATTCATACCCGTGCCCGGAACTTCTGGAAGTTCTCTACGCCAGTGCCGCAAATATCCGGGGTACGGGTACAGGATTTTCATACCTGCCTGGAACTTGTGTAAGTTCTGTACGCCCGTGCCACAATACCCGGAACATTCAGAAGTTCTGGAAAGCTTTCGTACCCGTACCCGGAACTTCTGGAAGTTATGTAAGACTTTCATACCAGTACCCGAAAACTATGCCACAAAACCCGGGGTGCGGGTACGGCATGTTTTGTACCCGCCCGGAACTTCTGAAAGTTCTGTACGCCCGTTCCACAATACCTGGAACTTCTGTGACTTATGTAACACTTCCATACCCGTACCCGAAACTTCTGGAAGTTCTGTAAGCCTCCTATACTCTTACCCGGAATCCACGAACCCTACAGAACACAACGTTAAAGATCGAAGATCGCGATATCGATCCTCGTTCTTGCTTCGATGTCCAATCAATTATTGTTTTCTGGATCTCGATCTAGATCTCAATCTCGATCGGGGGAAAATCGCGATCATCTGAATCGAAATCGACAGTTCCATTTCGATTTGCGATTTGCAACAAATACCAAAATGCGCCTTCTATCAAATCCCATGCAACATCCCATTCTGAGCCCAATACCAACGTCCTCGATTCCGAATTCAGGAAAATGTGCAAAATCGCGACTCGATTTTACCGACAAAGCGTTCTCGGTCTCCAGCACCTACCTATACACTCAGCAACAATCCAATCTCCAATCAAAGCCCATGCCACCGAACCTCAACCAGCTGATCTCAGTGGCTCATCCTAGGCCCGACCCCAACCCCGATCCCAATTGCAATCGAATCTGCAGGGACTGCCCCAGCTGCGGCAACAACTGCTTCGCCTCTCGTAATGAGTGCAACCGTTGCCAGACTGCCAAGCCGGGCGGAGGTGGTGGTGGTGGCGGCGGCTACGGTGGTGGCGGTGGCGGCGGCTACGGTGGTGGCGGTGGCGGCGGCTACGGTAGTGGCGGTGGTGGTGGCTATGGCGGTGGAGGGCGCGGAGGAGGAGGTGGCGGAGGAGGCAGGGATGGTGACTGGTGAGCTGTGTAGCAGTACCTGTAGTAGTATATCAGTAGCATTGGCAACCATTGGTGGCAGTAGTAGCAGCAGTAGGAGTAGCCATAGCAGCAGCTGTAGCCGTGTCTGTAGCTGTTCGTAGCTGTAGCAGCATCAGTATCAGTTGCAGTAATGCAGTAGTATAAGTAGTAGTCGTAGTGGTAGCGGTAGAGGTAGCGGTAGAGGTAGCAGTAGTCGTAATCGCCGTAGCAGCAGCGGTAGTAGTAGCGGTAGCAGTAGCAGCAGCGGTAGCAGTAGCTTTAGCGTACAGCCACACAGCTATAGCAGCTGTCACAGTACCAGTAGCACTACCAGCAGCAGCAGTAGAAGTAGCAGTAACTGTGGCTATCTTAGCAGTACCAGTTCCAGTAGTAATAGCGATAGCTGTGGCAGCGGTTGAAGTAGCATCAGCAGCAGTAGCGGCAGCAGTAGTAGCTGTAGCAGTAACGGCAGCAGTAGCGGCAGAAGCAGCAGCGGTGGTATATATAGCATTAGCAGTAGCGGCATGTAGCAGTAGGCGTAGCAGTAGCAGCTCACGGCGGCTACTGCTACTGCAGAAGTCGCGGTAGCAGCAGTAGTAGCTGTAGCAGCAGTAGCTGTAGCAGCAGTAATGGCGGAAGCAATAGCTGTTGCGGTAACGGCAACATTAGCGGTAGCGGCGGCAGCAGGGGTAGCAGTAGCAGTAGGTGTAGCTGTGGCTCCGGTAGCAATATAACAGTAGCAGTATCAGTAGCTGTAACAGTAGAAAAAAAGTAGCTGTGGCCACTGCTGTAAGGCAGCAATAGCTATAGCAGTAGCAGTGACATTAACCCGTAGCAGCAGCTGTAGCAATAGCAATAACTGCAGTGTAGCAGCGGCTGGAGCAGCAGCGGTAACGGCGGTAGCAGTAACGTTAGCAGTAACGGCAGCAGGAACGGTAGTAGTAGCGGTAGCAGCAGCTGTAGTAGTAGTAGCAGTAGCAGTAGCGGCAGCGGTACCAGTAGTATTGTACCACTACTTGCATAGCATCAATGCGTTGAACGGATAATAATGGTGTCGAGGTTTTGCAGCAGTGGTAGATAGTGGAGAGGAAGAGAGATCCTCAACTGCGCTCACACTGTAATGTTAGAGGCGGTACAGCTATACTTGTTGTCTTTGTTAAACATGCGTCCTTGCGGACCCTTTCCTCCCGACCACACACCCAGTAATACGCGCGATCGGAGTATCGCTCACAGCTAAGATGAGTTTCGACGAAATCTTCCATCTCACACGCTGAGTGTATTTTTTTTTCATGATATGTAACAGGTATGGGATAACGTTGCCCTGAGCAGGCAGCGCGAACCTTCCCCCACGCTCCTCCGCTCTCCGCCCCCCCCCTCCCCTCCCCCCTCCCACCCCCCCTCCCCTCCCCCCTCCCACCCCCCCTTCCCACCCCCCCTCCCACCCCCCCCCCCCCCGCCCCTCCCGTTCCCTCCTCCTGTACGTCATCCTAGGGCCTGCCCAAGCTGCAACAACAACTGCTACGCTTTCCGCACCGAGTGCAACCGTTGCCAGACCCCCAAGCCGGGAGGAGGGGAAGGCGGGGGTGGTGGAGGCGGGGGCGGGGGATACGGTGGAGGCCGGGGTGGCGGCGGGTATGACGGAGGCGGGCGAAGCGGAGGTGGCGGTGGTGGTGGCGGCGGCGGCGGCAGGGATGGCGACTGGTGAGAGATTTGGGCACAGTTCTGCGAGTAGTTATTTGCTTTTTTCCCCGTGAGAAAATGAGTTAAACGTAGCTGAGGTGGGGAGTCGCTGAAACTCTCATTTGCAAGCTGCGTGGGATATATACCTGCTCATGAAAAGACAGATCGTGATCTATCTGCCTGTGACATATCGTACAGATCGGTGATTTTGAGGTGAGACATGTGTTATGATCCGTGAAGGTGATATGTGTGATGTGTAGCGTGGTCGGATCTGTTCCGTGGTGAATACCTCGCCCACGCGAGCTTCGGAGTGTATGTCCTCGTAAAGGATGTGGTAAGAGGTCGGCGATTTCCCTGGGCGACAGTGCCGGGGTCTACAAGCTGCGACTTGGCTGATCTTCCCCGAAACACCGACTTATATTCTCCGCGATGACGTACACACCCCATAGCACGCGCGATCGAAGTATTACGTGCATGTTGCGAGTACGAGATTCGACGAACTCCTCGATTTCATAGCAGTTATTGAGCCTACTAGACTAAGCTATAGTCTCGCATGGGCTGGCCCGTGTTACTTGTGGGGTTACTTACGCGGTGGTTGGCACTTCTTGCTTTAGTTTCATGACCCCCCCTCGCTTTTCAGCTTGCGACACCCAACGGATTCTAAGCAAACGGAACCTTGTTCAAAATAGTTTGTATAAAAAGGGTTGGTAGAACACGCAAACTCGTTGTTTCAACAGGATGATTCAGAGAACCCTCCACACGTTTGGGTGGACAAATAATCGACCCCTACTCTAGTATCTAGATATTCTGAGGAAGATCTGTTTGGTCCAGCTCACGTTACCCACAGGGAGCCGTACAATGTACATGATGTGGCACGTACTTTCTTGGGTTAGGTCTGTGCTCTCTATATCCAGATCTAGCACACCATTTCCTAACGACGGGTACGAGACGTACTGTAGATGATCTAGATGATCTACAGTAGATCGTGATCTGCTGCCCCCCAAACAAAGCACCCCCCCCTCGAAAGGCCCCTGTTGGCACGCACGCACGGCAAAGAGCACAGACCAACTGCTTTGAAGAGATTGGAGAGGCGTTTTACCAGAGGGGTACCATTTGGTGGACTTTTTTTTTTGTAGCTGACGCAGCTCTCTAGCTCATCAGCTACGCATATTTAGTTTTGCTCTGGTTTTTCGTTGTTGTTGTCGTCGCTGTGCTGTAATGTGCAACATTTGGATGTGTGAATGCTGTTTTTTTGCTCTGCTGTTTCGCTTGTCGTGGTCGTTGCTGTGCTGTGGTTGTGGTGTGGTGTGGTGTGGTGTGTTTCAGGACCTGCCCGAGCTGCGGCAACGTCTGCTTCGCCTTCCGCACCGAGTGCAACCGCTGCCAGACTCCCAAGCCGTCTGGTGGGGGCGGCGGTGGCGGCGGTGTTCGTTCCGGAGGTCGAGACGAAAGGTACGTTATAGAGATGTCCACAATTACTACAGTACTCCACTCGCACACCGTTTGTAACCCGTCGACCTCTGCTCCACCGTTACAATCTACCTGGAAAGTCGGGTGGTTTTCGCTTTTTTCGGTCGATTTGCCACCGCTGCTGTCGATGTGGATGCTTGTTGCGCTGATGCTGTACGGAGCCTGTACGTGACCACCGTTATGTACCTGGTATGCCCTTGGTGTGCATACGAAATGGTGCCGGAGATTGACAACATTCGTGGAGGAGGGAAACCGGTACTGGTACTACTACGGTATCAATAGTAATCCTGCTTTATCACACTGTTTATATTGCACCAGTGCCATTTTTACTCGATCAACCACTGGAGATATCCCTCGCCGACCCCGAAATGCGCAAGACAGAGTCCTTGCCTAATGGACAGACAGAGTTCCGTCCTGAAATCGGCCAACAAGCCTGTCCTTTTACGGGCATGAAATGGGGAAAGTGTCGTGTCTTATCACGGCGGCGCCATGCAGTGGCAGCCGCGAAGAGGAAGCATACTCGCTTGCAAGCGGCAAGGCTCGACCCGGAGAGTGGAGGTGTGGGTTTCTGCTACGGTTTATAGGCGTTCTCGGTTTAATGGTTCCGGGGTTGCGTTTTTGCGTGGAGTAAGGGTCTTGTAGTAACAGCAGCACGAGCTGTTGTTTCCCTGAGGTGTGCTGTGTTGTTTTTGTGTGGTGTTGTACTGCGTTGTGTTGGCTGCAGTTTTTTGCAGTTTTTATTGTTTCATCTGGGTGTGTCCCGTGTCTGTTTTGTTTCTCTTAAGAATGGCATCGAAGGCGTTGGTGGTGTTGGTGTTGGCGTTGGTGTCGGTGTCGGTGTCGGTGTCGGTGTTGGTGTCGGTGTAGTTGTCGGTGTTGGTGTCGGTGTTGGTGTCGGTGTGTTGGTGTCGGTGTTGGTGTCGGTGCTGACGTCCAGCTGGTGGTGGCGCTGGTGGTTTGCCATGGCGATGCGGCTTTTGGTCGGTGCACGGCATGTCCAGCTTGCGTGACGCGAGGAGCCAGAGGTCGCCAACAGAAAACCGCGCACTCTTTTTTCGCCAATCGCTTATCCCTTCCTCCCGGTCTCGGTGACCCGTGGAACTCGTAGCATGTCCGTTTTTACACGGCTTGCCCCACCCAAGAGACCAGAATGATCGGTTATTTTTTTACCTTTCCGTACCGTACTACACTACCACACTTTACCGTACCGTATTACATAAGAGGCCTGGATAATCGTTTTTTTGACGGTACAGGACCGTCAGAAGTAGGGTCCAATATCAAGGGCTACATTTGACGTTTCCCCACCGTATTGTCAGAAAAGCGGTGGGAGCGTGTATTTTTTTTCCCTTTTTCCTTGTGTCCTTTTTTTTTTTTTCTCCCTAGATGTTTTCCCCGAACTTTTCGCGGTTGGTGCCTTGCCGTGCCGTTCCCGTGCCGCAAGAAAGCGGTGGAACGGTGTAATTTTCTTCCAAGGTATTTGTTCCAACGTTTTTCGGTCGGTGAACCGCCCTTTGCCACGTCCCCCATCCCCGCTATCGACTCGCAGGCGTGTACGAACGAGTGTCGAGCCTGTCTAACACGCCGCTGGAGTTCCGAGGCAAAACACACCTGGGTTTGCAGGGGGGCCGAGAGGCGTGTCTGAGAGGCTTTTTCTGCAACCGATGGATGAAATATCCGAAACAATCCAGAGAGAGAGAAAGAGAGGGGGTGGGAGTGGGGGGCGGGCAGGTTGTTTGCGTCATTCCAGAGGGATGCTGCGTGCTTTTTGTGACTGTTTGGAAAGTGTACCTGCCCAGATTAGTCGCCAAACGTGACGGTAGTTTATATCCACCAGTTGTATGCTTATGTTGCGACGTGTCTGCTCCTTATACTCCCATCCCTCTACCGCTGCATGCTTTACCAAACAATTTCGCGTAACGTATAGAGCTCTGCATTGGGGTGCTTATATTCATAGCCCGTTTTTTATCCGCGTGGACATCATTTTTTTTTTCTATCCGCGATCGGCGATTGCGGGCTACACTTGGCTCCCTGGTTACTTGCGCCTCCGTGATGGTGTACGGTCGATTGGCAAGCGATATGGTTTGCAGGTTATACATGTTATTCTACTTCGTATAATATCCTTCAAGTATCAATCCGACGATAAGTGTATGCTCGATATATAAAATGGTTGAAAAATGCGCGAAAATCCGAGTTGTTAGCGAGGGGATGATAAAAGAAACAGCCCCGGGTCGACTACTGGATTTTTCAGTCTTATCATCTGTCTCTCTTCACAGTGATACGATTGTAAAGCGAATCATACGTTAAAATGACAGCAGTTCCGCATGGCCTCAACTCCGTGTCGAGCTTGTAATTGCTGTTTTTCGCGAGAGCTTATATTGTATTGTCGGACTGGTACATACGTTGATGGCGTACCTTGTCGCCCCTCTACAAACATGCAGCCAAGGTATATGAATACCGGAATGCAAGCAGCCAAGGTATGAGTACCGGGACTCGGCGGCCATAGTGGTGAGGCATCATCTCATGAAGGTGGGGAAACAATCGCGCTGACAAGAATATATTCGTTGAATGAGGAGCCAATCACCACCAGTCCGCGTCAGTTATTGTTTTCCGCTGCGCCATGTAGATGCCAGGTACGAGATCCTTGTAAGTGTTTCTCATGTGTACGCGCAACACAAACCCTCAACCCCCCCCCCCCCCCCCCCCCTCCTTCCGCCTGCCCCCCGTCTTCCATCCCTCCCTTCCCCCTCCCCTCCCGCCTCCCGGCCGTTCCCTTTTCCAAAACGTTTGCGTACCGCACACGTGTCGATTGCCGTTAAAAACACGGAATCATTTTTTTTTTCGTTGAAAACGATTTTTCCGTTGTAAAAAACAAACGTTTCCGTTGAAAAACGGACGAAAAAAAAAAACGTTCAAAACGGAGAACAGGTCCCCTCCCAGGCGAAGGGGCCGTTCTCGCTCTCGCTCCAGAGACCGGGCTCCTAGGGACAGCGGAGGATATCGCGGCGGTGGTGGCGACCATGGAGGCGGCGGCGAACAGGGAGGCTACAATGATGCCGCCCCTCCCTCGGCAGAGACCACTTGGTGAGGGAAAAACCTGCTGTAGCGTGCTGGAAATCTGTGCTTCGCGGAGGTTGGGTATTCCACCTTTAGGGGAAGGGACCGAAACAACGCCATCAAAACAATTGAGGCTGGTAGGTGTACGGCCTGGCCTTTCCATCCGTTTTAGTGTCAATGCGCATGCTGCGCGTGTGTCGTGTGTACAAGTCGTTGGCATGTAGTTAGTTCGGTACGTAAGCTAACAACCCCTTGAGGCTGCCTGTCTGCAGCCCTCTTACTTCTTGTAGTCGATGCTGCAATCGCCACTTTGTTTCGTCCATTTTTCCCCTCTCCAGCCCCAAAGAAAGTTAAGGTTTCACACCTTTGCGGCTGGAAACCCATTTTTGGGAACAAAATTACTTGGGAATGGTAAAGGGAAGGGTTAGGGTTTTGGAAGTCTGGCGTAACCTTCTTTGGAGTCGATTTTATCTTGATTACAGTGTAGCGACAAGAAAAACACGATTGCGATATTTTCAAGCTAGTCTTGGACTAACGTGAGCGCGCAGCAGCAGAACGAGTAGGGGTCATGCTGCACCCGTCCTGTAGGAGTCTTTGCATTGTTGTAGTTCGGACACCGATTCGATCATGCCCCAACCGGCACTGGCCGGTGCCGCAGTGGTCAATTTGCGTGGTAAAGTTGTCCCTCTGAAGTCTTGAAGGGTTTCTAACCGTTTTAGAACCGCACTCCCGACATGGAGACAACAACTCTTGGAATTAGACTAGGAAATCATTTTAGGGGCAGGAAATGGGTGAACTCGGTCAGTATTTCGGTTGGTACTTGTGGACCTTGAATCTCGAAGGTATCGGCGTGAGACCGCCATTGCAACCGCAGCACCTTTCCTCGCGTGCTACTGTATCATTCTTGGAAGCATTGTTTACTCGGTAGGAGTCGACGCGAAACCCGCTTCAGGGTGTCGGGCAAATACGCTAGGAAGTAGGAGGCCGCGGTTTGACGCCTGGACTGACCGCCACCCTACACTCTGGCTACCGTAGTATATTAGCGTGTCCGGCATTTTTTCTCAGAGACCGCGGTTTGACCGCTTGACTGACTGACCTGACCGCTCTCTACCCTTTTTCCTTTTTTATTTTTTACTTACCCTTTGGCGGATGGGGAAAAAGAAAGCTTGAGCTCACAACTCTTCTCGAAGGTACCCTTTGGCGGATGAGGAAAAAGAAAGCTTGAGCTCACAACTCTTCCACGTATGTTCGTATATGGCAGCTGTTGGTATATATAAGCTGTATTCGCAATCGAGCGCTATAATAGCAGGCGTATCCTTCAGCTCCCTTGAGAATGACCGCGCGAGCTATCCCCACCGGCGGTCACCGTTACTAGTACATTGGGGATATGAGAGGCCGTGGTTTGACCCCGGTGTGGCGGTGCCGTTGGTGGGGTTAGTTACCGTGACGATCCCCCCTCTATCGGCAGAATCGACACGCCCTAACGGAAACCCCGCTGCAGCGTGCCGGTAAGATTACAAGGATAATGTTCTACTTAAATACAGACGAAACCATTAACCACGAAAAATCGAGGAAGATAGACAACACCAACAACGAAACATGAATATATGCCTAAAAAAATAAGAGGTCGCTGTCCTGCCCGGTCAAAGCAAGGCTTGACAAAGAACAAAAAGTTTAGGTATTATGTTATTTAATAGTAGGAGACCTTGAGGTGACCCCTTGACTGGCGGCCCCCTACACTGGACCTAGTACAGTAGAGGGAACTGGCTGCCCCCAATACTATCACCAGGTACTATTCAAGTACCAAACTCTTTAAGTTTGTGTAAAGAGCCCGCGTTTTTAAACCCTTGACTGGTTTGCCCCATTGACTGACCACCCCTGCACTAAACCTACTGTAGTACACAGAGACCACGGTTTGACTCCTTGGCTGACTGCCCCTTACTCCACACCTACTTTAGAGAGACTTCGGTTTGACACTTTGACCGCCTCATACACTAAACATGTATGCAAAGACCACGGTTTGACCGCGTGACTGACCCCCGCCTACGGCCGTAACATACCTTGACGTGCGCTGAAAGATGTGCCTCCTTCGTATGGTCACTTTAACCTAGTGACCATCGACTGATGTTCAGCACATATGCTTTAGTTTTGACTGATGCTCAGCACGTATGCTATAGTAGGAGACCGCGGCTTGACCTGTTGACTCTTGACTGACTGCCCCTACTTCAAATCAGTGCACTAAGGCCAGTAGATGCGTTGACTGGTTCCTAAAGACCGATCTCCTATTTTTGCGTCCTCGGGTGATGAGTGTGGGCGTCGGCGTATTTTTTCTTTTTGGCGTCAGGTGGGGGTGGGGGGGGGGAAATGATATATGTTGACTTATTTGTTATGTTGACATCAGACGGAGTGTCTGTTACTGTGTTACTGGTAGTGATTTGCACGGCTTACTGTCTAGGAGTTTTTCGACTGTAGCATCTGATTACCCTTGTCTCCCCCGTTGACCTGCGGATGCTCCGTGTGCCTTGCCTGGTGCCACGGCGCGACATCACCCACGAGCGCGTAACGGTGAACTAAACGGGTGTGGGTGTGTTTTAATTTTCGAAGAAGTTTCCGACTGTGAGATGCAATTTTTATTGACGAACTCCCCTCCACCGCCCCGTTGGCCTCCGATTGCTCCCTGCCTTTCCTTGCACCACGCGCGATGATGACATGGGGGCGGGATTTATGCGCGTGGGTGTGCTTTGCATTTGTGCAGTGGAAAGGAGTGTGGCGAGGATTGCGACAACAATCGCATCTATGTGTCGGGACTGCCGACGACTATCACGGAGACCGACCTCGTGGAGAAGTTCGGGGGTATCGGCATCATCGCTCGCATCAGACAGGTATGTACTTTATTCATTCTTTAAGCACTATTATACGAAGACGATACATCACTAGTTCACGTACCGGATCCAGTAGATGAATCACGATCTTCGTAACATCGTCTAA
The DNA here is from genome assembly GCA_012845835.1 of Undaria pinnatifida. Lineage (NCBI taxonomy): Eukaryota > Phaeophyceae > Laminariales > Alariaceae > Undaria > Undaria pinnatifida. The sequence goes on from JABAKD010000003.1 coordinate 3,430,307, forward strand.
AGACGAAGATATTCGTAGCTCAAGTTCACGTACCAGATATCACGATCTTCGTATCATCTAAAACATGAAGATATTCGCAGCTTATCTAAAGATTGCGATCTTCGTAGCTCATCTAGAGGCGACGAGCTTCGTAGATCGTAAGATTACTATATTCGTAGATCATCTACAGATCTAGATTTTCATAGCCCATCTAAAGATCGCTATCTTCGTAGATGATCTGACGTGTGCGCAAGTTCCGGAAAGTGTGCCCCAAAACATGTGGGTGCAGAGCCGAAGGGCTTACTGATGTTTTTTCTACCGCAGAGTTTGCCCTTCCAGGCTTTTTCCCGGTTGTGTGTCCGCTAAAGCGTGGCTGAAGGTTTAATGGGGTTGAAATTGGGAGCTCGCGCAGCCGGAATTTTGTAGCTGTCGTCAGCTTGTGTGCAGTACGCGCCTTTCTACGAGACGTTTGGGTTATTGTGTAGGATGTTGCTATGTGAGTTTTAGTTTTTTTTTTTTTTCCTTTTTTTTATCCTCCGGCGGATGAGGAAAAATAAAGCTTTAGCTCACCACACTTCCACATGAGTTTTAGTGTGCTACGATAGAGGTGCACTGTTTTTTGCTCAATACTACCCCTCAATTTGGGAGATTTAAGACATGTCCTAACCCAAAAACTGATTTGGAGAAACGTAAAACCGCTACCGGATGAAAATCCCACACGGCCTAGCTAGGTACACGAGGTGAACCATGCAAAAGAAAAGAATGGCCTTTGATTTATTTTTTTGCGACGATTTTGGGTCAAGAAGCCCCGCCATTCAGAAAACATTTCAGACGAAATAGTGCTGCCTCTATCGTAGCGTGCGTCTCGACTAAATTTTCAAAAAGAAAGAAATCGTCGAATTATTGACGGACAAGGTTCAATGGGTAGGGTTACATTTAGGGTTTTAGGGATAGGGACTAAAGTATTGTTTTGGCCAGTAGTCCTGGTTTTTGCCCTTCTCGCGATACTGGAAGCACACGTGGGCCGAGCCAACCTCCCCGACTTCCATACTTTTATCCTAGTAATAGATTTGAGCTCAAAATTGCGCTATAGATGGCTCGTTGTGTGCATTAGTGCGTCGCGTTTTATTTTTTTTTATTTTCACTTTTTTTCTCCAGCTCACTCACCTCGTAAGAGGTTTTACTAGATGTAGGTTTTACCCTCTAGCATCCTTCTGACAATCGGCGTTTACAGGTGTCTTCCCTTCTCCCCCCCCGGTACGCGCCTTGTATTTATCGCGATAGGGTTCAGCGTTCCCTCTTTTCACCTTTTTATGCTCGTCCATTTTTGATCAATTTTTTACTGCTTGCTTGTCCTGCTCTCCATTTTTTTCGTAGCTTCTTGTAATACTTACCTGGTTTTCGACACAGGTCGGTGCGATCTCGAAAGAGGTCTATTTTTTTTGGCGCGATGTATTTACACATGAAATAGGAACTTACACTTTTTCGTAATACAAACAAAACGACTCCGTCAGCAGTAAGCTCTCCCTATCGATCGATTATCAGCTTTGCAAGCTGCTTGAGCCATTGGTAGCACGTTATTTTTTTAACGTGTTTAACTTTGTGTTCAATACATTGGGGGGAATGCAGGGGAGCACACCAAAAGATAAGACGGTGCCGTTCTTACAGAGAGGTCAAACATGAAGATAAAACGGGAGCGTTTTGATTTGTGTGCGAACCGAGAAAATAACGTGCCCTTCATTTCTATTTTTTGTTACTTGGTTTAAGCAACCCCCTCGGTCTGGCTCCTTAACAACGTAAGTGTGTTTTTTTTTTTTTCAAGTGTTGCGCTCCTGAGGCATGTACTCTCGGATATGATGCCCGAGATGCCAAAGCATGCCCTTTTGCTCATACTGCGGTAGAAACCTGGCTACAGATCCAGAGTGTATGCTCGTACATACCGCTAAACACCCCATTGGAATGGGATGTTTGGAATCAGCGATTAATGCTTTTTGCAGCGGTAGACGTCTTTCGCCTCGTCCGCTGTTGCTTTTTGGGATGCTGACCCCCCCCCGCCCTTCTTCCCCCCCGCCTCCTCCCCATGCGATTGGCCATGACGCCCCCGCCGGCCGCTGTGATTGGTCAACGCGTATTTTTGCTTCCTGCTGTGATTGGTCGTTGCGTCGGGGTCAACCGCCGTGGCTGTACGCCTGTCGAGAGCAGAAGAGGGGCTACAAGGACCAGTGGCCGTTCTCTGTGCGCATCTACAAGGACGACTCGACCGGCAAGCCTAAGGGGGACTGCATCATTAAGTACGAGGAGCCCACCTCTGCCCATGCCGCTCTGAAGTGGTTCGATGGCGTTGACTTCAAGGGGGGCAAGATTGGGGTCGCCATGGCTGCCAAGCCTTCCCTCAACAACCGCTACTAACACCAACCCTAATAATCACAAGGCAGAAAACCCACACAGCCTTCCTGCTTCATACGAAAACCGTCGTAGTCTGTTTGTGGTGTTTTTTTTTTCTTCTTTCTTGTGCCATCCAGAAATACCGGCAGTATAGCGGCAACCGGCACTGGGCATACTGCTACTATTGGTTGCGCACACCTGTGCCAAACGATTCCACAGGGAGTACTCATTCGGCACTGTAGAGGGACATCTACTGCTGTATGTACGGTATCGCAGGCGAGATAGCACACTCCCTGCTGTAGGATGAATTTGGAAGCTGATTTTTTCGTCGACCATGGGGAGAGTGCGAACACCCCGAGCGAAAAGTCGTGCCTCTAAGATGGTGCCTCTAAGATCCGTGCCTCCGAATTCACCCCCTCGAGCACACCGCCTGTTAGTCTTGACGTGCAGCGTTGCTTGTCACGATATTCATGAATGTTTTTGTTGAGGTATTTGTTGCGGCCGCGGTGGGAGGGGAGTTCAGGTAGAATATAAGGGGCATGCCAACAGGGAGGGCTCGAGCAGGGGCAGGTGGGTCAGGTTGGGGCAAGGGTGCACGGATAAGTTTGCATGCCTCACCCGTTCTGTCACTTGGATGCGCCTCGTATTTGTCGACGGGACATGCGGCAGGGGGCGATGGAAGGGTGGGGAAATTCGGGGTTCTCCATGGGCCAGTTTGCCGGGGATTGCTTGTTTGGTTGTGTGGGCTTCTGTTCTGGCTTTGTTTTATTTTTTCTTTCGATGTTGAGTTGGATCTGTTGGCGTCGGTGACGTGCTTTCTGGTGGGCGGGGTCAGGAGGACTATCGCGCGTCGCAGGCGGTGAGTCGTAAAGCTGCTGATATATTGCCGGCAGGCCTCCGAGCTTTCTGCCCACCCTCGCGCCGCAAGCAGTCCGTCGCTTCGTAGAGGGGAAGGAAGGAACGGCGGAGAGGCGGGGGGTCGGGGATGGGAAGGGGCGGAGGGAGGTAGAGAGGGGGGGAGGGGAGGATATGGGGGAGGGTAGGTATCTTTGTTTCGGTCTAGTTTGCACGCCCTTGCCGTGATTATTCCATGTAGCGGGCACTATTCCAGCCGCGTCAGTGAGTCAGGGAGAGCTAGGAAAGGGCTACTTGGAGACGTAGCGGAGGCGGCCATGGATACAAGGGGGCGGGGGGGAGGGGGTATATGTGTTAGAGTTCGATGGCGGTGGAGTCCGGCGACGAAGGGGCAAATAATGTGGTTGATGGAATCGAGAAAACACATCAGAGCACGTCCCAGCACCTTGCTTGTGAAGCTTTAATTCGGACGGTGTGCTCTTCGCGGGCCTTGCGCGAGTCATCGGATATTGGGTTGTTTTGAGGAGCCATCTTGAATTATTGTTGGTTGTTGGATGTAGAACACCTCTGAGTCGGGGGGAGGCCGGAGGGGGGGGCGCTTGAGGGAGGGGGGAAGGAGGGGGGTGGCGAGGCAGTCACCAGTATGTTGAACTGGCTAGAAGGGTGGTAGCTGGATGCCTTCCTGCTGCTGCAGAGTACTTGCTCTAAGGCAGCAATTGCAATGCGCGTTCACGTGTTATTTTCCATCTGGTGAGCTCGTGGGAGCAGGGTAACGGGAAACTAATACCTGGTACAAGGTTTAGCGCGGCACGCAAGCAGCAGCAAACAAAACTTGACCCGGAAACATTTTTTTCTGACGCATCATGCGTGCTACGATAGAGGTGCACCGTTTTTTTTCTGAGGCTCCTCAATTTGGGAGCTCAAGCCCTTTACCAAAAGCTGATTTAGAGGAAAATAAAACTGCTACCATACCGGAAGAAAAAGCCCATGGCCTAGGTGCATAACGAGAACAATGCAAAAATGAATGGGCTGTATCATATTTCCGACTTATTTTGGGTTAAGGAGTCCCGTCGTTTCAAAAAAAAAAAACACGAGACAATGCTACCTCTATCGTAGCATGCGTCGCATGTCAGATCGGTAATTCGAACATTGGGATGCGTGCATGCCGATTCACGTGGTCAGTAAACGATTCGATGTCGGGAAGGAAGTCATGCGGAAGGCGTTGAAGATCGAAACCGATTAAATTGGTTGCACCTTCTCAGAGCGAGTACATACATGCACATTTTTCTATTTTTTTCTGTGTGTAGACACGTACTGGTACTGCTCAGATGCTTGGTTGTCGAAGTGCCGAATATCAAAGCAAGCTGAATGAACTCGACACGTCTCTTCGCCGCCAAACTAGAGGCAGTCGGCGTGGGCTCGGGGCCTTGGGGCACTCGGCCCGTCTCTTCGCACCAGACCACAACAGTTGGCGGGCATTTGCTCGAATCTCTGGCCGCTCACCAAACTTCAAATATTATATCAGATTTCTTCAGCAGACTGTTTCGATTTGCGAACAGGACGATGGCTATGTCAAGCTGAAAATTCAAAGTGACCAAAATCAGGAGCTCGAATCGCATCAGCCTAGTTTGGTTTTTGCTTGTTTTTACGCCATTAATAGCGAAGAAACTAACCGCCGAAACGGCGGCAGTATAGACCTTGGCTCGCCTTCGACAAAACAACAAAAAACTTTCACCTCGCACTCTCTCCTCTCTCGTCTCCTCATCGCCACTCTCCGTCTTGGATACCTCCGATAGTCAACACAACTGGTCCTGAAGCGAGGGCATCAAAAATAAAAAGAAGAGAAAACGACACCACAATCCTACACAAGTACGAATGAAAATACCCCGAGCGTTATGACTACATACAGGGTGAATTAAGAAAATAATAAGTTTTTTTTCTTGTTCATTTTCGCTTGGTCTCAGAGTATCCCCCCTGTCTAGGAAAACATGGGAAATATGGGGTGTCAACTTTTGGTTTTGTTCTACCCGCGCTTGAAGATCCAATTCATTCATCTTTCCGGAACTGAAGCTAATTCAGCAACTACAGAGCACCAGTCGGTTAACTTCTCTCCCTGCGATTCGTCTGACGTAACTTCGTGGTCGCTCCGCACGCCTCATTCGTAGACCCCATTAATATGTTATGAGCCTCGATTCTTGTGTGTTATTGTAAGCCCTGCAGACTGCGGAGCTGCGAAACATTACAAGGAAGAACGAGTGAAGACTAGGCTTGAGGATCGAGCTGTAGCGTGTGTTGTGAGTTTATTTCGTCACGAAGTTGCCATCATCATCGTCACCCGGGGCTGCTACTGCTGCATGAAGCAGAACCTAACTACTGCTTTGCACAGAGCTTCCATGACCGCCGTCATCTGCAGATGCCGCAAAGAACACTAACTTCTGTCCATGGAGCTGCCAAGGTCATTGCTATCCGGAGCTGCCGCCGTCGCTTGCATTGCGAAGCCTAAACAAAACCTAAAACACAAGATGGAGGATCCAATCACGGACAGGTAGGTCATCAACAACCGACCGTTCTCCAAGACCTGACGGAGGAGTACCGGGACGCTAAGCTCATGACCGGGAAGGATCAAAAGTCCGATCTTCTGAATATTCAGCCTATACTACGCCACCTATACTCGGACGAGCTGGCGTGCAACAAGACAGGCAGGATTGCTGGCCAAGGTGCGGTCATGGTAACAACGGTATCATCATCTGGTCGCTCGATTGTCTGTCACACAACTGTGGCAAGTCAGGGCATTGAAAAATTGTCTGCTCCGGGTCTACCAAGGCCCACGGGGAAAACACAAAAACTGTCGACAGAAGAAGGTTGGGTATCGGGGTGGCGCTGGGTAGAAGTGGCGCACTGTGTGCAACACGACAGTGCACAGTAGATCCGAGCGCGTAAAGCTCGGGACCATCAGGACCCAAATGCACCCTGATGAGACGCCGAAATAAATGGACTTTGTCGACCACTTCGACGAGGGCTTCAAGCCGTTTCTAAAGGAAGTCCAGTGGCTGCCAGAATGTCATCGTCACCACCGGTTCCCTCAATGCGCGGTTTCGCAATCGCTACCGCACAATTCGTTCGGATTGCCGGAGCTGTCCGAAGGACCGTAGGATTGCCGGTGCACCTTTAAAGATCACTCCACAGCACCTGACATCACTGATTTTGCGATATGCGGGGGGCGAGGATTACGTGTGGAATTGGTACATCGCCATCTGTCGTTTAGGACTACCGGAACATCGCTTCCGGCGTCGCTGAACGTCATCGTCGTTTGGCACAGCTGGAACAACCATTCTCGTGTCGCTGCCGTTTGGGACTGGACTGATATTTTCATTTCTGGGGTTGCTGCACCATCGGTGTCAGGATCGCTTGGAGAGACACCTGCTCGTGCGGGGTTAACGCCTCGATTTCTTTATGTAGTGGCACGTAGCAGCACACGCTCTCTGCTTATGGGAGGGCGTCAGAAACGGAGTAAACTGCCAGACTACTTGCGCATGCAGCGTTTGTTTTGAATTAGAGTTACGTGTCTTCTTCGTACGGGGCAGGAACAGACGTGACTGACCACTAAAATATAGCATGTCGTTATGACTATATTTCGGCCGACAAATGACCACTAATAGATTGGTCAACGATTTTTCGCCTGTTTTTGTGAACGAATTGAGTCGATGCATTTGTTCTGCAGTTTATTCGGGTGGTTTTAGAACTAACCGCATGCTAGTATTTTACTGTAGTATTTAACATTTCTTGCTGCTGCTTATTTAATGTTCTTTCAGAAGTAGTGCTTACACCCAGTTACACAAATCAACCAGAACATTGGGATTCACGTAGTAAGATAATGTGAACTATGCAAGGAGGAACGACATGTCTGTGTTAGATATGAGAAAAATAGACGAATGTGTGACATGGAGAAGTTCGGTAGACTAGAGCGTAGCGAGAAAACAATCGCTATCCTAGGAGATAGATGGTGGTCTTGGGCTTTTGCATCATGGTCGGTTTCAATAAAACAATATTTTGGTGTTTTCCTACTCAATCTGTTTGTTGATCGCTAAGAGGGGAATAAGAGGGTTTACCCATTGCACAATCGGCCGTGGGTTGGTGGGTCAGCAGCAGGTAGATACATTCATCATTGATACATTATATTATAAAAATTAAAATACACTCCACTCCAGCTGTGAGATCGAATATTTTGTCGAAACTCATTTTTGCAAGCTGTGTGTGATACTCCGATCGCGCGTATTACGGGTTGTGTGTCCTCATTTAAAGATATAGGTCGGCGACTCCCCTTGCAACTACAGTATTTTCTATCAGGGTCAACAGGCTGATGTTAGGCAGTCTGTGCGCGGAAACTATAAAACCCGTTTCTGCGGGGGACAAACTCTGACAGCTGTGGAAGGAAATTCATCAGTTTATCAAGTGAATCCTGTAAGTCGAATATCCGGTGAGGGGAGGGCGGAGTTTTTAAGGACGTGGGGGCCTGATTTTGATGAAAAGGGGGGCGGGAGGGGGGGAGGGGGGGGAGGGGACGGGTGGGGTAGGTCAATTTGTGCCTGGAAACTATAAATATTTCTTGTGGGGGAGGCGGGGGGAATGTGGCGGGGGTCATCACGGCTCCATACCCTGGCGCAACGTGGAGAGAAGAAGTCCACTCGGTAGAAGAAGTGGTGGCGGCTAAACAACCCGGGACGTATTCCGTCACCCCGATATCCCGCTACCATTTAGCCAACCTATCTTTGGAAAGCTCTACTATAAAACTCAACCTCTATATCATATCTTATTATAAAAATTAAAATACACTCCAGCTGTGAGATCGAAGATTTCGTCGAAACTCATCTTTGCAAGCTGTGTGTGATACTCCGATCGCGCGCATTACGAGTTGTGTCCTATCCAAATAAATATACAATCAGCAGCCTCTCTGCTTCGTAAATTATACGGCAGGGTATTGTTATATCCTCAGGGTAAAACGAGTCATTGGAAAATTAGGCCAATACATAAATCTTCCAGTGCTACCATAGTCCTTGAAATTCACGCAAAAAACCAAGAGTCACAATTCAGGGACAGCATCCAACATCAATCTTCGAGAACCTAAGATCTACGTTGTCAAATATTAAGGCCCCCCCAAAAAACAAGACCCAAATCCGAAGTCCATACTCCGAAAACTCGAATATGAAATCCAAATTCCAACATCACTACTCGTCGCCTAGTGTTTATTTGTCGTGCACGGAGTAAACCCACCGGACAACATAGAAAATATTGTGCCGGTCTGGATGTGGCATGCATGTATGTGTTGTGAGACCAGCGCGGGTCCAATCTGCTCTTGTTGAGCTATCTTCAGTGTTCATGCTAGCCCATGCACTAAACTTATCCCATAAGAGGTATGCCTTCACGTTGCCAGGTCATGTGTGGTATAGATGTTATTTTTGTTACGTAGCTGTCAAAGGATTGATCACCATCGAAAGCGAACCAGGAAGGTTTTCTCGTGGATCGACACAACTGCGATCGACACGAAAGTTAGCAGTTAAACTTGTTGCGACGACAAAGTAATGGATTCAACTTCGAAATTTGCAGACAGGTATAGACTACTGGCCAAGCAACAAGAAGAAGAGTCAGAATTGAACAAAAGATAACGATACCTACATACAGCTGGTTTTTATTCTCATCCCACCTATCATCATCTTCGCACTGTTTTTTCTCCTTCTCCCTCCCCACCTGGAACACCTAACTCGGATCCGGGGTCACTAAGCAGGCTCTTCTCCCTCCTCCCCGCTGCGGTGCGCGCCTTCGTACTTATCTCGAGAAGACTTCAGCCCTTTCTTCCTCGTCGACTCGCGTCGAAGTGCGCCTACTCACGGCTAGGCGCTTTCAGGAGATGATTCTCCCTTTTTTTTTTCAGAAAATAACCCGAGAAGTGCGACCCGTATGGGATTTCATCTCCAGAACCAACCCTATCCATACACAATACGTAGCATTTTAGGGCAACCACTAGACCACAGCGGCCACCAGTCTGCAGTAACTATTAAGCATTCGTGCGTTAGAACCAAGTTGTTGGGTAGTCCGATCATTGAAAGGCGAACAGCGATTTGACTTTACACGTTTCATCCAATGCGGGGCTGTACTACTACTGTAAGAGATAGCTTCGTTGCTGCTTGTTAGTCAACAGCAAACAAACAGTATAACGATCGGTTTGGTGCCCAGGAAATAGCCCCCTTATTATATAGTTCGTAGAGCGCATCATAATTAGAATATTCGATGATCCTCCTACAGTAGGCTGCATATATATATTGGCGCTGTCAGTTTTTAAATTGACTTTGAGCAGACACGCTGTGTGTCGAGGGTGTGGAGAATGGATGGCGCTTGGAAAAAACCGCTTGAGGGCAAAACGGGCTTAGGACGATGGACGGTGATAAGTTCAGATGCGGTTCGACGAGTGAACGTGAGGTGTGTGCAAACACTCCAGTTCCTCAATCTTTATGGCCTCTTGCAGCAAAGTCTATCGACGGCTTGTTGCTGCAACTCGTCGACTACAAGAACTGCTGAAAGGTCTCCTAAATATCCCGTTAATCATCATGCGGTATAATTAGTTGAGCCGCAACTTACGAATCATTGACTCAACAGGCTATGTACATACTGCCTCGTTCTTAACACCCCCCCTCAATGCAAGCCGCAATGTATAAATGGTGAGCGTCCCAGGGCGATAGGACATGACTAGAGTCCTGGCCATGGCCAACGATCACCAGCACTTGTTGGAAGCGATAGAAACATTGCTTAAGCGCCGATCATGGCTAACGATCACCAGCACATGTTAGAAAAACTTCACTAGAACACTGGTAATGTGAACAAAACCATATAGCTTGTGCAGTGTAACTCCCCTATGTCCGCGGAAAATAGCAAGTGAAGACGATCAACAAAAAATAACTCCTACTGTTTGATCGTCTAAACTTCTATATTTCAGGCCCTGAATTCGCTGATCAGCTTGAGGAGATAGCGCTGCCTTTGCTTGCTGAGATGCTTGGTGCCGATGTCAGCAAGCTGGTCTTCTGTCTTCACATACTTGACGGCGATTCTGCCCTCCTTGACTAGCTCCTGGATGAAGAAGTACGGTAGAGCCACGTGCTTAACTCGCGAACTGTAGGCCCGATTTCCGGCGACGTGCAGAGCCGAGGTGTTGTCGATATATAGTGGTGCGCTGTCGAAACGCGTGCCGAATTCCAGTTCCTTCAACAGAGCAGAACACCGCCTCCTACATCGCTAGCGCTGCGGCTACGACTTCTTACTCCATAGTAGATTGCGCTGTCAGCCCCTGCTACCCCACCTTGAAGCTAACCGGGGCGTTCGCAAGGGAGAAAATACATGATAATGAGGGCATCGACTTGCCGTTGTCCGGCTTGTTGCCTCAGTTTGCATCGGAAAATGCATCCAACTTGAAGTCAACTTGCCTGTACGTGATGGCGAAATCCACCGTTCCGGCCAGGTAGCGAAATTGATGTTTGGCTGACGCCAGGTGAGCTTTCGATGGATTAGATATCGCCCTTGCCAGTTGGTTGACGGCGTATAATGTGTCACAGCGAGTCACCTGTCCAAGGTGCATTACGCTGCCCGTGTGATGACCTGGAAACACTGTTTTTCCTACTCATTTAAAAGCCTGTCCTCCGGCTGGTCCAGCGACAGCTCTTTTCCTACACCAGGCGTGTACGTTAAATTGTAGCTTGCCATGATGTACCGCCCCAGCATGGGCTTGGTATACTTTTCCTGGGTGATTGTCACCGTCCAATTCTCGCGGTCACGAGTAATACCCATCCCGAGCACGAGTGACACGTCGACCACGTCCGTCATTGAGAAACGACTCATGATCTTCTGCTTGATCCTCCTAAGCACCAGGACATCTTTTACGAGAAATATAACGTCGTCGATCTACAGGGTCAGGACGTAAATGGCGCCGCATTCCGAGTAAGTGTAGGCGCACGGATCCGACTTGAGACTTTTAAAGCCAATTTCCGTAAGATGTTTGTCGATCGCGTTCCACCAGTTAGTCGGGCTCTGGCGGAGGCCGTAAAGGCTTTTCAAAAGCCTAATTACCAAGGGGACTCCGTTTGCATCGAATCGCTCGTATCCGGGTGCCATCTTGACGTAAACTTCCTCTGTGACATCGGCGTCCAGAAACTCGGTGTTGTCATCTAGCTGCCAACGCTCCATATTGCACTCCACCACTATTACCAGCACCACACAGATGCTCTGGAGCCCCTGCAGACGGGATCGAACGTGCTTCCGCAACCAATCCCGGGCAATTGCCCCCATCCTGTACAACAACGCGTCCATTGTGTGATTTATCCGCCTCGACCTTGTAAACCCATCTACTGCCGATAATCTTGTTCCCCGCGGGGAAAGAGGTCGCCAGCAGGAGGGTGCAGACATTGTTATTTTTCAGGCTTGCCATTTTCCTGTCGGAAGCCGCTTTCCACTGCGCTTTCCACCGGTAGAGTCATGGTCTCTTTAGAGGTGTTTGGAGTTATTTCCGCATCCTCCCCGGCCGAACAGCTTTGGATGGTTGTCGCGGCGTAGGCGTATTCAACGGCAAAGTCTGTTCCGTACGTCTCATGCGCGATATCCGGCAGGGTTTCCTTGGTATAGAGCCCCAGCCCTCGACGCTCAGACAGCGCGGGCCCGGTGGCGATCGCCGCTAGGTGAGCAGAATCTGAACAGTTGTGAGCGTTACGCCTTACAAACGATTTTGCTGCAGTGCCGGCACGCGTAACCGAAGGAGCCGCTTCTAGACGCGAATGTCCCCGCTGTTGAAGCGGCTGTGATCCAGCCAGTTGTGTTTCCAGGGACGGTCCCGCGGGTGGCACTGCCTGCCCGGGTGGTTCGAGAGCAATCTCCTGCGAAACTCCGTCCGTAGGCTCTTCCCCGGGCATCGCCTCTGCTAGCGGTGGTCCTGCAGCTCCTCCGTCCAGTGTGTCTCTCCTCGTGATCGTGCTCATCCGCTCCAAGAGTTCAGCCAACGGTGGATTGTCTGAGAGCCCGCCCACAGCGATGTGGTCAGCAGGAGCATCGAGAATCGGTTCCAACACGGAAGTGTAATCGCGAAGATCGCGCAGAAAATCGTCGTCTGCGATGTGGTTGTGGTCGTCCATGTCGTTGCCTGGCGGATTGACCTGCTGCGAAGTTTCTTCCAACGGTGGCGGGAATAGGCGCGATAGTGTTTCGATGAGATGACGTTCCGGCTCTCTATATTCGCCGGGTGGCCGGGTTGTACACTCGATAGCTCTTGCTGTTGTTGCTGCACCCAACCAGTCGTGCTTCCACCGCCTTGAGTTCAACACTTTCGGAATACGTCCCAATACGCACGAAGGCCCGGGCACCGATGACTCGCAGAAGTCTCAGATCCGGCTCCGTCCTGTTAGGTTTTTGTACGGAAACTGCATGCCGACCGAAGAGTGCCGCGCCCTGCTGCCTGGAAACGTCGCCGTGATCATCAATTCTTCCCACACAAACTTTGGAAGTCCACTGTCGGCGAAACTACACCGCACCATAGCTGAAATAGTTCTTTCAACGCGTTCGGACATGCCGATTTGCTGCGGCGTGTTGGTGCTGGCGTACTCGAGCGACACCCCCGTCTGAAGGCAGTAGTCCGGGAACTCCTTGCTGCTGAATTTGCGTCCTTTGTCCACACTCAACCGCTCGACGCGGCAACGACTTGGAATTACCACATGTAGTACGAACACCTTAAATGAGCTAAGAGCGTCGTGCCTGGACTTCAGCAAATGAGGCTCCGTCCACTTGGTGTACTCGTCGGAAATCTTTGTGATATGTGCGTGTAGCCCCCGAGGGCTTATGCGGTTGAAGATCCCATCAGGTCCACGAAAACGAGTTGGAAAAGGAGTTTAACCTTGTGATTGGCGGTCTTGGAATGAGCCAGCTGGAGACTCTTGTCCACGGCGCACACATCGTTGTTATCAAGGTTTTTAATAAGGCTTAAGCTCTTGAGGTTGAGGTGTCCTAGTCGCCGATGCCACAGGTTGGCGTTTGCCGCAGCCTGCATTGCCCGCTCCGGCCCGTTACCACTGCCGACGAGGTCCAGCGAGAAAGAATAAGAGACGCGCCCCAGCTCTGGGAGCGGGATTGTTGGGCTGTGTGTTTCCGGCCTTGGGTTGGTCATGTCAAAGATAGACACCACACCGTTGCGCGCATCTTGTTTGACGGAGAACAGGTCACGCCCTAGGCCAGGCAAAATCCGATACGAAATGAATTGACTGTCGCACACCTTTGTCGTCGACGACGTAGCCCCGGAGCACTCCCTGCGCAGTACCATTCAATTCCTCCCCGCCGGCGGTTGACAATTTTTGATGGCACGTCTAAGACGTTGTACTCTTCCAGTCTGTCTCGAAATCCGGGCGTGATGGCGTCATGGAAATAATATCCCGACGCGCTCCTGTCTACCAGCACAATTACGGAGTCGTTGCTGCAGCCTGTCCGCGACCTCGCGGTCGTGAGTGCCAACCCGTCTTCCGTACTGGTGATGACCCCCGAAGACTTCGGGCTGGCCATAGGTATTCTTGACCGTTCGAGCATAACGGGAGTTGCCAAACGAGAGCTACAGCTCGTGGAGAATAGCTACCACCACGAGAGCACGGGTCATAGTCGTCAAACCTTCGACGATGTGCTCACGGAATCTCAGATGCGAGGCCGATTCTTCCTCGACCATGAAGAGCAAGTCATCAGTCGCTTCTCCGCTGACACCGTCGAAAGATCCGAACAGCCCGCTGGTGTCGACTGGTTCATCCGTGGGGCCGAATGGCCAAGATGATTCCTCTTCCGTCGGCGCTACCACTGCAGTGAACGAGATCGGGTGGTCGATGTAGCTAGCGGCATAGTTGGCGGTACCGGCATTTGCACTGCCGACACCATGCTGGGTGCGGCAGTCCGCATCGCTATGCGTAGTGCTCTTATGGAAAGAGCACCACTGAGTTCTATCTCCCACTCTCCTTGCGTCTTATGATCCTGCTTTTCCGTGGCGAGGCAAGTGCTGCTTCCGCCGATGTTGCTGACCACCGGGATTGGGCCCACGCCGGTGCCCCTTCTTCAAGGTGGCGCAGTCCTGCGTGACGTGTCCGAATGCTTTGCAGTAGTTCCATTGTACAACACTGCCGGTGCGCCCCACCACCTGCATAGCAATACCGCGGCCTGCCACCGGCTTAGCGTTGACAGAGCGCGAAAGGTTGTCGACGTACATAGTGTGTACCATGTGCCGAATGTCGTCCAGCCCAAAGTCCCGCCTCTCGTAGCTGGCGGTTCGAACCCTCTCGTACTCGGGCGGAAGGGGTTGGAGAATGATGCCCTCGAACCTCCCGTCGTGTGCTGTCTGTCCTATTTCCTCGAGAAGGTCACGGCATTCGTCCAGAATGAAAAATAAGTCGTCCGGATCATGACCTGGGCTCCATCTTCGTGTTGACGAGTTTCTCGCGGCACGCCGTTCTGGCCTCCTTAGTGGGGCCGTTGCACTTCTCAGTCAGAGCCTTCCACGCCAGCTGTCCATTTGCCGCTCCATCTTCTGGCCGCTTCCCCTCGAACTCCTTGACGGCGTTGTTAGCGGAGCCAGATGTGGTGAGAAGTAGAATACTCCAGAGATCTTGGTTCGGCTGTAACCATGTGTGGACTGCATTAAGCGTCGCGGTGTCGGTGCTACCCAGAGTAGATGATGATGGCTGGGCCTTGCCTTAACACACTTCGAATACGGCCTTGCTGTCGAGAGACAGGCAGACGCGCAGCTTGTTCTTGTATTCTTGAAACGACTCCTTGTTCCTGCCGGCAAAGACGGAGCAGTTCTTGATGGCCGCCTGGGTGTTGTTGGATGCCACACTCTCCATGGCCACCACTCGACGCTAAAGCGGATCGGTTCCTGCAGCGAAAAATATATAAATATGGTCAAGATAATATTCCGAGCCTCGGTCGCTGTACTGTTAAAAAGAAAGAAACAACGAAACAAACAGACGTCAACAGACAAACAGACAAAGGAACACGCAAACCAACAGACACACTCGCCCGAGACTCTTCTGGAATATATACTCCGAGTAGTAGATAAGAGACGAATCCGAGTGTCGATCGGGGTGCTAAAACAAATAACCCGTGCGAGTCCGTGTTGGGCCCCTGGATCGCAGAACCGAGCTGTGTCGTCGGATCGCTGACAAACAAAATAAAGCGGAGGAGCTTTGTGTAAAATCAAAACAAAGCTGAGACGTTCAGTGTAAAATCACGATGAGCTGTGATACGTTCAGATACGGTTTGACGAGTGGACGCAGGGGGTATGGAAACACTCCAGCTCCTCAATCTTGATGGCCTCTTACAGCAACGTCTATCGACGGCTTGTCGCTGCAACTAGTCGACTACAAGAAGAACTGCTGAAAGTTCTCTTGAGTATCCCGTTACTCATGATGCGGTGTAAAATTATTGGACCGCAGCTTACGAAGCGTGGACTCAACAGGCTATGTACATACTGCCTATTGCGTAGCACATCATCAGTGTAGCGAGCTGTTGCATCACTTTGCCGTGTTGTATCATAGGAGTGCCAGAAATTTCAAAATATTGGATCACCTATTTGACAATTCAGATACTGTCGTCAGTACGCAGCCTTCGCATAAATTACCCACACATGGGGGTATAACGTGGTAATACATTGGAGGGGGGGTAGAACTTATCAAAGGTCTACTGGTTCAAGGCAGTAACTATTCTTGATGTTAGAGGGAGGCGATATAATTTATAGTTTTTCTATTTTGATTTTGTTTTTTTATCCAAAACCGGCGGATGGGGAAAAATAAAGCTTAAGCTCACCACACTTCCATGTATTTTCATACGCGTCGTGAGTCGATTTAACTCAGTTGCTTTCGCAACCCAACGCTAGCTGGCGCACCCTTCGGATCCCACTGTAGCGATAGCGTGGGCTATAGCAATTCACAGCTAGCAGTCTGTCGGTTTGTGCATTATGAATGTGAAAAAGCACTCTTTGCACGCCAAAGTAACTGTTGTTAGATTATGCTATACGACTATACCATATAGGGGATGGCGAAGTTTATGTGATAGAATCGCCTGGAGGGAGCCCCAACGTCGATCTAAATCCTCACTCTGTTGTTTCCTTTGTGCAGTGGCGGCTGGGACGAGCGTGTTATTGATCGTAACGCTTTGCTTGTAACCTTCGGCGTGGTTGCAGAACGATTTGCGCAATGGTGACGGCATAGAGGCCGACGTACACGCGACCGTAATGCAACACCCTGTTGAAATGCAACAAGCAAGAGCAGAGTAGTACATGGCACACGCAGAGTTTGATGCGTTTGTTCCCAGCGGCCCGCGGTGGCATTGCCAGCACAAACTTAATATTTAGTGTGCTCGCGATGCGTACTACTACTAGTCTGTAATGCAGCAAGCTGTTCAGCATGAAAAAGCAAGAATAACTAAGTAAGGGTAGCATACTTGGAATGGTGGTATAGCTCACGCGGCGACCAAAGAGAAATACAGGGGTTTGTTTGTTTGTTGTTGTTGTTGTTGTCGCACAAACTCGCATGATCAAGTTCGTGGTCACAGCACAGGCTCCACTCAATCTGGAGTGGAAGGAATACCCCAGGAAAAATAAAACAAATCTAAAGTTGTGCGCGTATGTATATAGCTGAAGCAACTTGTACATCCGCCAAAAAGCATAAAGTGAAATCGGAAGTCAGCGTACGTACGTGTCAGGCCCGAATAGGCACATGCGGTGCAAGGCTCGCAGCTCAAACTTACGACACCGCATGCCACCAAGGAAACCGCATAATGTACAAACTGAAATGGCTACTCTTACTCGTGCTCGTACCGCTATGCTGATAGACCGTGACAATATTACAGTATGTGCTTCATGAAATGCCACCACATCGCGATAGCAGCAGCAGTAGTATCATCTCAGAGAAATAAAAGAAAAACGAGAGAAATAGAAAGAGAGGCAAGTAAGATACGTGTGCACCTGATACGTAATGCGTTACGTGGACTCACCAGCAGGGGGGGATGTAGCGACGTAAAAAGTTATTTGTATCAGCGGGCAAGGCAATCAGTAACATATCGTCTGCTGCTGCTGAATAAGCTGCACTGGTGGTCTCGTTTCTTGAGGATAGGGGTTTGGACTGCCACCTATCGAGGCAGTGTTCAGTAGCATTGATTGATTTAGTGTTGTACCCGTAGTCGTAGCAGCCACTATGTCGTGTCACAATGAGAAAGCTCTGTCCATACGCTCTGGAAGGAGTCCTATAACACATACCTGGTACGTAAAGGCACGGTAGAACAATTGTTGTTGTATTCCAGAACTAGAAAGTGACGTACAAGCGTTACAGCTGACCCAGAACTTTCTGAGAGAAAATGTTGTAGAAAGGCGGCGGCATTACCACCTGTTCGTCCACTGCTGTATTGTTCGAGAACATCGTATCGTACCAGGTAGTCCAGTTCTAGAGATTAGAGGCTGCTGGAAGGAGTAGCGCTCTGTCTGGACGATGAGACGAATGGCGCGGGTGACGCCCTATTCACTCTTCTCTAATATGGTTATTTTTCCTCGTCAGTTTTCAGTGTCCCCCGAACTCTGGACACATCATTCCGTTGTTTCTCAAGTTACTCTTTCTCGGCCGAAAGCTCCTTTTAAACCATCAATATATTTCTGCCTTGTGCGTGTTGCACGCTCCTTTGCTCAGATGAATTGCTGCTAGCGTCATCCCCTGCGACCACGCCAGGTCGTGTCGTCACATACTCCAATAGGTTAGGAGCCTCGTCAAGATGGCCCCCGCTTACGAAATACGGACAGTCCGGAGTACCTCTGGTCATGAAATTCAAGAAGAGTTTGTACGGTCTCTGGTAGAGCCCGAAAAATTGGTTTGGCAAGACGGACCACCACCTCCCCAAAACCGGATTCCGCCTTCTGAAATCGGACCCATGCAATTACGTACTCGAAGATGGCACTGGCTTTGTCATTCTTACGCTGTACGTGGGTGGAATTCTGTTACTGGGCGCGAACAAGCAGCTGCTGAACAAGCTCAAGAAATAACTTACGGACCGTGTTGAGATAACGGACATGGGCGACGTGTCGAGGGTGCTCGGCATGAACGTAACCCGTGACCGCAGAAAAAGAACGATCACCAGCGATCAGAAAGACTCCACGGAGAACATCGTCGAGCGCTTTGCCACGAGAGGCTGAAATCTCGCCTTCACACCAAGAGCGGGACCAGAACGTTCGCTCAACCAACCGGAGCAAAACCTGCTGGACGATGAAGGCAAGGGGCGGGAACAATCAATCGCAGACATCATCATGTACCTCGCACAGGTTTTCCGGTATGACATCCTCTACGCCGTGGACCAGCTGGCACGGGGAATGTCCAAGCCTTCCAAGGCTTATATAGGGTCACCAAGCATCTGCTTCGCTGCTTTGGCGGGTCCACCAACTTCTTCATCACCTTTAAGCAGGGAGGGTTAAGACCCCCGACTTCTCCGATGCTAACTGGGGTAATAATCCACACAACGCCAAATCAACGTCCTCGTACTACAGTGCATCGTCAAGCACGCCAATAGCCCAGTCAGATTTAGGGTGGGACTTCAAGGCCTCGTAGCTCAGTTAACAATTGAAACGGAGCTCATCGCAGCAGTGCTAATGAAGAAAGAGGCCTTCTTCTGCAAGAGCATGACGCAGGAGCTAGGGTTCCAGGATGAATTCAACAGTGTTTCTCTCTCTATTGGCACCACGTCTGCGCTTGATGTAAATGTTGCCGGTAAATGAATCTACTTCCCTCCGGAAAAATGCATCGCGCTGAGATACTTCTTAATCCAAGGGCTAGTCGAGAACGGCACGGTATCCACCCACTACGCGAATACGCAAGACCAACTTGTTGACATTGGGGCCAAGCATCTCAGCAGGCAATGTCACCGGGAACTTATCAACAAAATCAAGGACTTTGGAGCCTGAGCGGCAACGAAGACCATGTCCTGGACTTAATCGCCTTTTGCAGACACCATTTTTTTCCGTGTGCGGCGATCAACTCGCCAAAGAGCACTAGCATGCAAGAACGGGGGAGGACGGCTGCGTAACAGCCGAATCATAATCCAGGGGATTTATTCATTTCTATTAGCGGATAGCTGTTGCACCCGGGTTATTCACCGAAGTTCAGGGTGTGTTGACTGTTTGAGTCGCACAAGCAAGAGCAGGTTTGCAGACTCGCTACGTGTTCCGTGTCTTGAGTTTTGGACTCGAGACACAAGTTGGAACCCGTTGCACTAATGGCTTCATTATCAGACTCGCAGCTCCTATAGCTATCATTGCGTATGCGTTAGCTTTTGATTCGGTTCAAGAGCACTAGCATTTAAACATGAGAGAGGACGGCTGCGTAGCATCCGTATTATAGTCCATTGGATACATTTATCGGAGTAGCTGATAATTAGTGCAATCAGGTTATTCACCGAAGTTCAGGGTGTGTTGAATTTTTGAGCCGCACAAGAAACAGGACTATATATAGTAGATTCATTTGCCGAGTCGCTATTTGTTTAGTGTCCTCAGTTTTTGACTCGAGAAACAAGTTGGAACCAGTTCATGATATAATGGCTCCATAGTTAGACTTCTAGCTTCTGTGGCTGCCATCGTATAATCGTTATGTTTTGATCCGGTTGGACTACACTGTATACGATAATTCGATTCTTATGGATTTCGTGAGCAACTCTGCATTACGCCTAAGTGGGAAATGCCATGCGTCACTATCTCCGATTGGCGTGTAACTTGGTTTCAAGAGGAACTTGTTCTGAATCGAAATTCGATAAGCCACTTCCATTGGGGAGGAGTGTTGAGGATAGGGGTATAGACTACCACCTATCGAGGCAATTTTCAGTGCATTGATTGGTTCTTTGCTGTATTCGTAGTCGTAGCAGCTATTTCACTGCGTCACAATGTGAAAATTGTGCCGATACGTTATAAAAGTAATCCTATAATACGTATATTAATACGTACGTAATACGTTTAGGCACGGTAGAAAAATCATTGTTGTATGCTATAAAAAAATGAAACATGTTAGCAGTGATATTCCAGAACCAGCAAGTAACACACGAGCGTTACAAGCCGTACCGGAGTTTTCTCCAAGGAAATGTTAGAGAAAAGCGCGCGGAATTGCCACTTGCTCGACTACTACTGAATTGTTCGAGCATATCGTATCGCACCAGGTAGTCCAGCTCTAGAGATCAGAGGCTTCTGGAAGGAGTAGTGATCTGGACGTTGAGACGGATGACGCGGGTGGCCCCACCCTATTCAATCTTCTCTCATCTTTTTATTCAGCCTGGTCAGTTTTCAGTGTCCGTCCCCTGAACGCTGGGCGCAGCAGTTCATTGTTTGCAACCTATTCTTTCTTGTGGCCGAAACCGCTCTTGAAAAAATTAATACATTTCTGCCTTGTGCGTCTTGCACGCTCCTTCTCCTGCGACCATGCCAGGTCGTATCGTCATACACGCCAATAGTACTCAGCTTTTGTACTGTTGTTGTACAGGTGCTCCTGCTGTATCGTTTATATACGGAAGCAGTAGTATAACGTAGTAAGTATCGTAGCCGTATCATACCGTAAAAACCGTATTTTGTGACGTACGATAAAGAACCGATGTTACAGGGGCCGGCGTATTAACTTTCAACCCGGTATTATCGTATTATCATGAAGAAGAGGAAATGCGCTTCCAGAATAAAACCGAAACCCCATGGATCACACGACGCTGTATTTTTCCTAAAAACAAATCGTAGAAGCCGCTTGAGCTTCCCCCACAACACCGCTCATCCCACGGCGTGTGTTTATCCGATTCGGTCGGAACCAAGGACCCCGCCCTCTGTGCCTCACGGAGTCCGCTCGCCCATCGTGCTCAGTAGCCGCAGAGGCTTGCAGCATTTGTTTCGCGACCTTATGCTAACATTCGAATAATACCATTTCCGCCGAAAAATGGTGTTGTCGCACGTGAAACGCGCAAACCGCTCGTTCGACACTCAGAGACGAGTCTCGTCTCTGTAGCGCACACCCCTCGACACACCCACAACGGCGGGGCACGGGACCGGCCGCTACAGACCATATATCCCACATTCTTGCCGCCATGAGCTTTCAAAAGCCGCGGAGGCGGCGGCCTCTTCCATGTTGGCCACGCCAGAAGAGAGCCAACCCGGGCGTTGTGGTCGAAAACGGAATACTTTTACCGTCATCATGGTGTTAGTTGACGCACTCTTGTCCCTTGACGGACATCTGTCAAGGACCTCCCGACATTAATATTCAATATATTGATAACATTTTGAGATCCAAAGACAGACCGTCAGCCAAGCCGTGACAGGAAGAATCTTGGTGTGTATGTAAATCGTTTTGCCATAAAAGTTATGCGTGATGGCTGCCATCAATATTAACAGCGTCACTACGATGTGTTGATAGTTTTCGACTTGACAAAAGGCTTGTTCAAGCAGTCAGTACACTGATTCGATCGGTATTTTTTGCTTGGGATTAGAAAACAGCCACCAGTGCATACAGCAGCACTGCACCAGCATATTGGTCGCGATTAGTCTGAATGCGGGGACTTAGGCTTTGACCAAGTGACGTAAACTCCTAGGGGCTTTCCGGGATTGCTCGCTGAGTTCAACAAACAGGACCTCGATAGTTCCTAGATAGCGGGGGGTGGCATGTGCGGATGCACCGCCGCGAGCGTGTGGCCGTGGGGGTCCCGTGGCGAAAAAGCTGTCGGCCGCGGTAACAAAACCCGGACATAAACCGGTGTCGATTAAAGATAGATGCCTGAGGAGCAGCCGAAACAGAAACCAAACCCCAAACAAGATTTAAACTTTCATGCTCTTTCAAAATATTAATTATTTTTGAGAATAGGAGACGGTATCACATGTACGGCTTCATAATGCCACTGAGTTGAGATTGCTCGAGGTTGCTTTGGCTCCAGCATTTGGTCGTAGGGTATCTTGTCTCATTACGATCGGCCGCGACCCGTGAAATCCTTCTCGCTAAGCTACCCATCGTCTCCTCTCTGAAACCGCCGAGTATCAACACAGCTGGAGCCTTGCAGCGCCGTGTCTTCCATCAGCTCTGGGGAGCCAAATATCATGTTGTACATACATACCAATCGGGTAACAATTATTAGGGGCTTACCAATATTTTGAAGACTGTTTGACGCAAATTCGGCTTCTACCGCACGCCACATGCGAGTTAACTCCACAATGGGTATGAGCCTCGATTTAGAAAACCACTGTTGCATCCGACGTAACATGGTGAACCCAGGGATATGATATATGGAGATATTCAGGGCTTGTCACGGGCCGGCGCTGGTGGGGCGGCCCGGGGTTGGGCCGGGCCGGGCCGACCGGCCCCGCCTATCATTTGTTTATGTGGTGGGCCGCGGCCCGGCCCGGCCCACCAAATTATGATAGGATGGGCCACGGCCCGGCCCGGCTCATCAAATTTTCAGAGGCCGAGCCGCGCCCTGGCCCGACCCGTCAATTGTTTCAGAGGATGGGCTGCAGCCCGGCCCGGCCCATCGAACTTCAAATTATATCGGCCCGGCCCGGCCCGACCCGGCCTGTCAATCTTTCGAATTTGTCGGCTCGGCCCGGCCCGCTCCATGACATTCGCAGCGAGGCCCATGAGGCATGGGCTCCATATGGGCGGGCCCGTGGATTTGAAGAGCCGGCCCATGGGCCGGCCCACGGACTGGCCCATGTGTTACCTCGTACTAAAAAGTGCACACTGACGTTTTTTATATTTTCGTATTGATTATTATCGGCTAATAATAGTATTGCAGGCATTAGATATATTTTTATACCGTTTTATTTTGAAAAAATCTTCTCAAGACGTCTGTGACTGACACATTTTGTGTCGATACTCAGCTTTACAAGCTGCGTGATACATCTAATTTATTGCAGGATCTACTATCATCGTACTACCTGTAGCTGTTTCCGGCCCAAGAGGCAGACACATCCACTGCCCACTCGGTTTTGATCCATCAACCAGCTAGCAAATGCAATGCCTGCTCCGATGTACTATGTCCCGACTGGTGGACCACCATCTCCTTCTGTTCCTGCGACGCCCACACCAGCAGCAGCAGCAGCAGCACCTGACCTGCTGCTGCGATACCCGCACCCTCTACAGCAACGGCTGCAACGCCTGCACCTGTTCACAGTCTTTCATCAGAAGAGAACAAAGATAACTCTTTAGACTAGTCTAGTTTTTTTTTTTTTTGTGGCGGCTTCCTATGCGACTGCAGCAGCAGCAAGCTTGATTATTGGTTCGACAACGACACTGACAAAGGTGAATGTCACTAAATGTTTCGGCCAAGAGATGCCCCTGTCTGGCCTTGCTTCGCAAAGCGTTAACCGGCGGTTCCGTCTGGGCCGAACCATGTCGAGAACGCCATATTATTGCTGTCTGAAGCGCGGAGAAGGCAAGGAGTGTCCCCTGTGCACTCACAATTGTACGGAGGCTTTGATAAGGCATTGCAGAAGGATAACGATGCAGAGTAGAAGTTGATTGTCGCCGCGATCAGGAGATCAGCGAGCCAGGTAACGAGGCTTCAGGTGGGTAGTTGTGAGGATTGCGCTTCTAATTATTTTGAGAAAGAGAGCGAGAATTTCCTGGCTGGACACAAAATACGCTTGACGGGGATAAAGGTTGTGTATATACGACAATATATATAGGTTGCACACTACATGTAACATCAAACCTTCTAAAAAAATAAACATTACCAGGCGGGTGATATAAAGGGGTGTCTTTTTGCTTCAACCGTCAGATTCGTCCCCTTCAAGGATTTATAGTTTCCGCGCACATATTGAAATGCTCGCCCCCCCGCCCCCCCCCCCCCCCCCGATCCCTCTTGTTCAAACGCCCCACCTGAAATCAAAATCTGCCAGAGTAGTAAACACTACCAGCCAGCTGATATCATCTCATTATCCATTTTGCAATCCATACCGTAGCTCCAGCTCATCTCCGCCCCCCCCCCCCCCCCCCTTTGCTCCCCGCCCAGTTCGTTCAAACGCCCCACTTACAATCGAAATCGGCAAGAGTAATAAACACTTCTAAGCAATTGATATCACGTCATTATCTTTCTAGCCATCCATGACGTAGCTTTCATTCATCCCCCCTCCCCCCCTCCAACGCCCCCTCCTTTCCCACCATCCGCACGATCGCCTAGACCTAGCACCGCGCGTATAGCAAGCCCCTACATATATGATTAATACGCGCGATCGGAGGATCACACACATTGTTGCGAACATCAGTGTCGACCAAATCCTTGATCTCATAGCTGGAGTGTATTTCGATATTATATGCGACCTAAACCTCTTGAAAACCCTCCCCCCCCTCCCCGGCCTTCCCTCGCTTCCTCTTGCTTACACGCCCCACCTAATATCGAAATCCGCCAGAGTAATAAACAATTCCACGCCCTGGATATCGCCTCGTTATCGTTTTAGAGCCGTCCATGCCGCTGCTGCAATTTCCACCCACCGCCGCCCCCAGCGCCCCCTCCTTCCTCACCACCCGCACCATCGCCTAGACCTAGCACCACGAGTATAGCAAACCCCTACATCTATGCGACCTAAAGCCCTCCCCCCTCGCCCCCCGCCCTCCCCGCTACATCCCCCCCCCCTCCCCCACAAGAAATATTTATAGTTTCCACGCACAAATTGGTCTACCCCACCCGTCCCGTCCCCCCCTCCCGCCGCCCTTTTGATCAAAATCAGGCCCCCACGTCCTTAAAAACTCCGCCCTCCCTTCACCGGTTGTTCGACTTACAGGATTCACTTGATAAACGGATACGTTTCCTTCCACAGCTGTCAGATTTTGTCCCCCTCAAAAACGGGTTTGATACAGACTGACTAACATCACCCTGTTGATCCTGATAGTTACACTGTAGTTGCAAGGGGAGTCGCCGACCTATGTCTTTAAATGAGGACACACAACCCGTAATACGCGCGATTGGAGTATCACACACATCTTGCAAAGATGAGTTTCGACAAAATTTTCGATCTCACAGCTAGCTGGAGTGTATTTTAATTTCTATAATACATAGTTAATTTTTTATAATATATATAATAGACTATATACTAAGTATATATTTAAAAAAAAATAATACACTCCAGCTGTGAGATCGAAGATTTTGTCGAAGCTCATCTTTGCAAGCTGTGCGTGATACTCCGATCGCGCGTATTACTATGTGTGTCCTCAGTAAGGATATAGGTCGGCGACTCCCCTTTGAACTACAGTGTAGCTTGTACCAACAAGGTGATGTTCGTCAGTCTGTGCGCGGAAACTATCAAACCCGTTTTTGAGGGGGACAAAAAAACCTGACAGCTGTGGAAGGAAATGCATCCGTTTATCAAGTGAATCCTGTAAGTCGAATAACCGGTGAGAGAAGGACGGAGTTGTTAAGGGCGTGGGGGCCTGGGTTTGAACAAGAGGGAGCGGGGGGGTGGCGTTGGAGGGGAGGGAGGGGATTTCCAACAGCTTTCTGTCGCATATATGTAGGGGTTTGCTATACGCGTGGTGCTTGGTCTGGGCGATGGTGCGGGTAGTGGGGAAGGAGAGGGCGTTGGGGGGGGGGGGGATTGGAGCTACATCATAGATGGCTAAAAAGATAATGAGGTGGCTGGTGACATCAACTGCGTGGTGGTGTTTATTTCTGTGGCAGATTTCGATTTTTGGTGGGGCGTTTGAACAAGAGGGAGCGGGGGAAACGAGGGGGCGGGGGGGCGGAAATGAATTGGAGCTACGGCATGGATGGCTAGAAATATATTGAGGTGAT
Organism: Undaria pinnatifida; assembly: GCA_012845835.1. Classification (NCBI taxonomy): domain Eukaryota; class Phaeophyceae; order Laminariales; family Alariaceae; genus Undaria; species Undaria pinnatifida. The sequence goes on from JABAKD010000003.1 coordinate 3,456,359, forward strand.
ATCAGTTCCTTGGTAGTGTTTATTACTCTGGTGGGGAGTGGGGAAGGAGGGGCCGTTGGGCGCGGGGGGGATGATTTGGCCTACAGCGTGGATGGCTAGAAAGATAATGAGGTGCCAATGTGGGGCTCTGACGTCGCTGTTATAAGACAGAGATACATATTAAAAAAATGCACACAAGCGAGGTGGTGTGGTCATGCAACGTCACCACCATTAAGCACGAGTGGGAGAAGTGCAAATCGGCATTGTTTTGAAGGAACGCTTGATGCACTCGCGCTCAATTACGTTACTTCGTTAGGCATACTCCGTTTGGTAGAGGTTGGGAGGCGATCATGCCGACGGGAGATACGAAAATACCCTACGTAATAGGTTGGTAGTGTGGTCTACCGCAATGAATGCTAACATATCTGCCTGTGTACTTCCTTTCATGTTATTATTTGCTAATTTAATGGGCTCGACCCCCATGGTCTTACCTGCCTACCCATAGTACAGGCCAATCAGAAGGCTCCATTTAGGCCTCTTTTTCTTTTTCTACACAGTCCCTCCCCATAGTACACCATAGTACAGGCCAATCAGCGAGCGACACGGGGGTTGTGCGCGGCGCAACTCTGGTAGTACAAGTATTAATAGTAGTGCTGCTGTAGTACTGCTGTGATCGGCTCTGCCCGAGCGACACGGGGGTTGTGCGCGGAGCAACTCTGGTAGTACAAGTAGTAGTGCTGCTGTAGTACTGCTGTGGTCGGCTCTGCCCAAGCGGCGGCGTACCTCAAAAGCACAAAAACATGAGGCAAATACATGTTGTCCACGCCAGCCGTAGGGCGGTCTTTGTGGCGCTGCTGCTATTCGCCCGGGATGGAATTCAGCGTGTGGTCGCTCCTCCTGCCCCTGTCGGAAGGCCGGCAGGAAAGCAGAATCGAGCGGGTGCGGGCAAGCCAGGACCTCCATCCCAGGCCGACAAGAGACGCAAGATCATGGAGACGAAACGGCATGATAGCCGGTGGAGACGGTGTTCGGGGGTTGGAGGAGCAGAGCAGGGTAACTCCGCCGGGGGCAACAGCAGTGCTGGGCTTAGCGCTGTGTCAGGCGCTTCTTCGGCGGCGGGTGCTAAGCGGCGGAACCAGCACTGCCGTACGTGCGGGCACAAAATGCGAGTCGGAGCCTTCAAACATCACCACAACCAGTTGTTCTTGTCATCTCCAGGTCCCATTTGCACCGTGCCAGAGAGTCGACGCCGCGTCAAAGTCAACCCGATTGCCACGAGGCCCATCCGGATGTTCGGTAGCGAGTGTCACTGCGTCGGGGATGATGCTTACCCGGGGGGGGTGCAGCTCGAAGTAGGTGGACCATAAGTCTACGTCAATAAAAGGGTTCGCGTTTGTTAGCGAGAGCACGTACCTCGAGGGCATGGTTATCTCGGGCAGCTCATTGTCGTGCCCACAGAGTAGGCGCGTTGTGCAGGCATGCGTTTATGGATGTAGCTTGAGGGAGCATGTAGTGGCATTGAGGGAGCATGTAGTGGCATAATCTCGGTTGTACTCGGGGCTATACTTTTGTATTCTTGAAAGAACAAATACATTGACACATATTTTATTTTCGTTCGGTCTTGGCTCTCCTCTTGGCCACTGTATTCCACGTCGATCGTTCTACCCACCCCAGGAGGTAGACGACATCAAGCGCTTCAATCCGATACCCTGTTTGCCGACGCACTCCCATTTGATCAAAAGTTATGCAACATTTACTGCCTGTTGTTGTACGTAGTTGTGATCATTTACACGTGCCGTTGACAAAAAAATTCGGCCAAAAAAAGATTTTTGCGCTTCGCGCGAAAATTATTCATCTATCGGGCCAGGTAAGACCATGGGGGTCGAGCCATTTAATGTACGATTATACGGGTACGATTATACGGTAGGGCCTTAGACCCAATAAACTAGCATAATATATATCTTTTATTAATAGCTTATATTGGCTTTTTGAGCTTATTATGGAAAAGCTTATGCCCGACCGAGCATAGCCAACATGCCAAATAGCTTATGTGAGAGCATAACGAGGGAAATCGAGCATAATAAGGTGGTTATGCCCGCCCACATTTCGGGTGTATATATGTGTGTGTGTGTTCTTCACATTATATATATGCGCGTCTGGCTCTCTGGCAGCACGGTGGAGACCGCCAAATGGGTGGCCGCACGGTAATAATGCAAACTCACGAGGTTTAATTACACCTATTATCGCGATATTGGACGGCCCTACATAAGAACACATGAACACGCGAAGAATGAGCACCACATCTTAGCTTTTAACGCTGACGCCGGGTCCGATCTGTGGCAATTCTGGCATGGCAATAGGATTAAGCTGCCGCGTTGGTATGCAAAGAACATCGCGTTGATTCAGTCATCCTTTGCGTTCATGGAACGGTTATTTTGTATCCTGCGCGCTTGTATGGGCGAGAGGCAGGAATCTAGCTCCAGTAACCGCATTGCAGCATCCCCTCTTCTCAAGTACAACGGGGGGCAGGGAAAGTAGCATTGCGTCGAGCGGGGTGTGGGGGTGCTGGGTAGTCCGCTCTGATTGGCTAGCTCGCCAGCTCTGTCTTTGCTGTTGAGTTTCGAGTACATGTAAAAAGCAAGTTTTCCAATTGACATGGTGGTGCGGTGGTATGGAAAAGGCAGCAAGGCACTGCTGAGCTGTATATATATGCTGCAAATGGACACAACACACAATAACACACAACAGCAGTAGCAGCAGTAGACTAGCATGATACGTAAATATATGTACTTTCGAAGTATAGTCTACAGGAGTATATACGAAGTATACATCCTACAGCACTGACACACCTGCACCTGCCAATGTGTGGCTTGTAGGAAAACAAAACATATTATAGCCGAAGAACCCACGTTTCACGAGCTTATCATCGACACAAGAAAGGATATCCAACGAACGAGTGTTGAACGAGCTAACATGCCTCCATCGAACAAAAATCAAGCTAGAGATGGAACAAAGAGCGAGTATAAGTCGAGCTTGTCCGCGCAAAACTGGCATAAATCGCGAGCTTATTTCCAGTTTTAAAGCCTATGCCCGCTAAAAAAACAAGCTTATATCAGAAAAAAAGCTTAGACTATCAGGTAAGGCCATATTATACGGCCATGATTTTTACCGTGCCGAGGTGGGGCTCTGATTCTAAGACAGAGATACACATTTCAAATACATCAAGCGAGGTGATGTGGTTATGCAGTGTCTCCAACATTGAACACAAGGGGGAGAATTGCAAATTGTCAGTGCTTTGAAAGGAACGCTTGGTTGGTGTACCCGCGCTCAATTGCGTAACTTCGTTAGGCATATGCTACTTCGTTTGGACCATGGTAGAGGTTGTCAGGCGATCATGCAGACGACAGGTAGGCACGACATACCCTGCGTATTATGAAGCGTGTAGCGTAGATGTCGTTCCAATATAAAGTCGACTAAACTTGCGTCATCTGTTGTTGATAAAAAAGTATAATAAGAGTACATTTAATGCTCGTTGTTATTTTGACAACAATAAAAAGTTGAAAATAATACTCCGGTACCTCGTAAGGTGTCTGTCTCGGAAACGCCCCCCCCAAAAAAAAATGTTCCCGTTGTTGGATTATTATGCCTCTTTTTTTCTTTTTTTCCTTTCTTTATTTCTTTCATTTTTCTTGCTCGCCAAGAAAAAAAGGAGCGGCACCACCATAGCAGACAGCGTAATAGGTGCAGCGTGGGGAGAGGAGGGGCTGGGCATCGCGTGGGTAAGCAAGCACCACAGCAGCGAGGACCAGAGGGCCGGGGTTGGGATGGGCTGGCCAGGCAGGCGTGTGGGGCGGCTGAACGCAGCTATTATTGGAAACGAAGGTATGCACCGAAACTGTAAAAACATTGGTTTACTCTGACTGACTGCTGTCTCACAACGATCAGCCTGTGACCACAGAACTGGTACTTGTATCTCTCTAAGATGAAGAATCAGCACGGACAACGGGTGTATTGATTTCGTTGGGTTAAAAGAACGGATTTACAAAAAAATGTTAATTCGAGTTCCATCGTATCATATATTACCTCTGTAACTTGAAAATAATATCAGACGGCTATAGAATGGCCGATGAGGTATGCCAGGTACGACACAAGAAATAATACTAACGACGACAGACGGCTGGAGGGGTCACAACAATGTCATGTTAATTCGTGGTAAAACTCCTGTGCATTGCAATTATTTAGAAGTTATAAATTAACGAAAAATCTGATAACTCCAATGATCTGCTTGGTGCTTTGTACTGCTGTCGAGTTAATGTGAGAACAACAACAACTACTGTTGTAGACAAGAAACAGCTGACACCATGACACGCATATATAATATTTCCTTCAAATACCCGTTCATGAGTATATTTTTCTTAATTCCTCTGGCACAGGTCACGCTGCCGTCGACATCGAGTCAACAGCGCAATCATCATGTGGGCGTTGAGCTTAGCCGGCGCTCAGTCAGAGTCCCCACCCCCCCTCTACAAGACGCTGGTTGGGAAGGGTGCTTGTTCTCTCGTGGGGGCCTTTAGCAACTCAGCCGTCCTTTTGGACGCAGAGCCACACATAGATGAAGAACGTACGCACGAAGGCGCTACGAAGCCTTGCTACAATAGCGAAGGCTGTCGTTGGTGAGGGGGATGTAGGATCATATGTAGGCTTGAGTGTAGTGTTCGTGAAACGTGATAGGCCACAACATGTGGATGAGCAGCTGCACTCGCGTCAAGGTTGTTCATGGGGCAGAATACACGCCAGCAGTTGTTTCTTAGGGTGTCGCAGTTTTTTGGTTCGTTCTGCTTGCGTCCTGTCCGGAGTATAGTTTACTCTGGCGCTGGCAGCAGCAACAGCGGTTTTGCTTGGTATGCAGAGATACGCCTGGTGTACAAGTATAAACCATATTCAGCTTTGGCCAGGATGATTATCATAGTAGTATCGAATCCATTTGTTTTCCTCGCCTGTTTTTCATGTTTTTAGCTGCGAGGCAAACCGCGGACCGCTCTTCTGCGACTTTTTTGCCCAGGTTACGCGCGGGCCGGCCCGAGTCTCGGCCAGTAAATGTGGGTTGGTTGCCTCGCATGGACAGGGCGGACGTCGAAGTCGTCAGTGGTACTTACCGCACATAACATGCGATGGGCCGCGGAACGGGCCGGCCCGCGAAAACGCGTGGGCCATCTCACGGGCAGGGTGGACTTCGTCATCGTACATATTATAGCAGCAACAGCAGTACAACACCAAATTTCATGGGCCGCGGCCCGGGCCGGCCTGTGAAAACTCGTGGGCCGCCTCATGAGCTCGGCAGAGCGGCCCGTATAATGCCCACATCTCATGGCCCACGGCCCGGCCCGGCCCGGCGCATCAAATCTCGAGTCGATGGGCCGCGGCTTGACCCGGTGCATCAAATTTTGACATGATGGGTCGCGGCCCAGCCCGGCCCATCGAATATTCAGACGATGGGCCGCAGCCCGGCCCGACCCATCAACTTTCCGCACGTTGGGCCGCAGCCCGGCCCGGCCCAAAAAATGTTTAAAATTCGGCCCGGCCCACCAAATTTTCAAATTTTCGGCCCGGCCCGGCCCATGATAATCTTCAGATCGACCCGGCCCGGCCCGGTCCGCACTTTCGGCCCACGACATGCCCTGATGATATTGGAGTAACGTTTACAGACTCGTTCAGGGCATTGGCTCTTGGAGTCTCCGTCCCGCTGCAACCGATGTTATTATCACGGCATAACTCATCGCCAGAACCAACTCCGTGGTGACATGACAACAGGATTGGCTTCAGTCACTCTGGAATGGAAGAGTATCTTACGAAAAATATCCCTGACCCAGGTATTATGTGCCGGCTACCAATGATGGAGTGCTTGCGCTTGATTGGTGCACCACCGGACGCAATTCAGCGCTTATCTCAAAGCCACGTGAGGTTAGTATGCCGAGACTGGGTGACCTCGTCATAACAATATACTTGCATTCTCGCTTTCGCTACTCCTCAATATACAGATGACGTCTCGATGAAAGGGCATTTGTCTTCCTAGTCTTGGATCTTTTCGTGTAGGTTTTCCAGGCCTATACCAAAGCTCTGGCAGCCCCACCTGAATAGGCCTTCCATTTCTTCCTATTCCTGGGCATTCACGGGTCTTTCAGAACAACACAACGCCCTAACACTAACACCTGCCCACCCTGATGAGCCGCATAGATATGCAAGACCAAGGCTACCCGAGGGGGGTACCTCCCATTCTCTACCGGGTTTAAGCCACTCGCACCGACCAAAAAACAAAACTCAAGGAGCGTTGCTTGACGCAGCGTGGCTAACCGTTCCATTACGGAGCCATGTCGCAAAATGAAAATAGCACGAAAACTAAGATCGAACAGGAACAGGGTGATAGCTCGCTCCAGTTATCTCGAACCACTAAAATGAAATGCCTACCAGTGACTTTACTACCGCGTCTTTTGTCCACAGAGATATATTCAAGACTAATGTTCGAGTAACGCCGACTAGAAAGTCGATGGTCGATTCAAGATTCGGCTCCTCGAAACTTATCCCGACACCTCCAACTGGCAGAGCGACGAAGCCTCCTCAAGGAACGTCACATGGTCAAAAAACGGAGAAAATAAAAGCCAAAGACTACTCGTATAAAAGCACGTAAAATATTGAAACTACCGTTACTTTTTGGCGGGCGTGGGTGAGGCGACAATATTTCGTCGAAAAAGGCAGAACACAAAACCTATCAAAATACACATTTTCCCCACGAAAATAAAGATACACGTCACTTGTGAAATCGAGGATATTGTCGAACTCCTCTCCACAAGCAATGTATGTGTGACTATCCGATCGCGCGTGCTGCGGGGTGTGAGTGTCCTCATGACATATCTATATCTTTTCATCTCCGTGATGACTATCCAAGTAGTAGCAGGGTCAACCGGGCAAATTTTCAAGACCGGCCAGAATTTCCAAACCGCCCCTGGGGCCGTCGATGAATGGCGGAGAATCGGCAGGATCCAGATAATAAACAAAAGGCACACAAGCTGTTGTTGCGATCCAGAAGAACATATGGCGGCAAGGCTTGACGAGCGAAAGTACAAAAAGCGAAAACTGTGATAGCGCATATCATACATCGTACAGCAATAAATGCGAGGCCCCCTCTACAGAGTACCCCTCTTTTAAAACAATATCAAGACGCTTATACAAGTTCTCCCAATGCAAGCGCTACTCTACTCTAGCGCCCGACCATTACCGCAGGGTGAAGGTGTAGGGGTGGTCGCCCAGCGCACTGACCGAAGAACTGCATTCTCCCTTTGACGCAGTCGGAAGTTCAACGCTCCAGCGGAGGGGGACTGGGTACACTCGTTTAATGCATACCCGTACTCGTATGGGCATAGTACCGGACGCCCCGGTGGCGTATCAGGTTATCCTCGAGCCTGGTATAGGTCAGTTTCGTGAGTTCGAGCCCCGCCGAGTGCATACTCGTATAAATTCGTTGGGACTTTTTCTTGTGGACAAATTGACTTGCGGAAAGCGCGAGAGCGTAAGTTAGCAACACTCGAAGAACAATCGACGAGCAGTGGGATTGCTGATCCCTATGTGCGATAAAAATTGAAGGCAAGAACCGGGGAGGAGAAGGGATGACACCTGTGACCACGGCTTGTCCAGAAGACGCTGGAAAGTGAAAGTGTGCAAAAAAAAAAAAAGAAAAGAAAAAAAAAGACCCTTGCATCCCTACACCGCCGAGATGGGGCACGTCGGGCGTTCATCGACCAGGGAGGCATTGTGTGCACCAAGCGCGAAGTGACAGCGAGGAGTGGAAGTTGAAAAATAACACGTCCAAATTTCCCGTATATAACGAACACGGAGCGACCACGGTAGTTCTCGCCCGAAATTAAGTGCGGCCCTTTAGCATTCCGAAATACTAGCCTCACTGGTGGCAAATTAAGGTATCGGGGACAACATACTTTATTGTATTGGCAAAACTAACAGTTGTGCCAGACGCGTTTGTATCGTCATGCACGTAGGGTTGAGGCACGAAAATCCACCTGGAAGGTAGGGTGGGGCAGATGGAAGACACTTCCACCAACCACGTACGTGTCAACTTGACACCCATCTTCCCGAGATTACCGTGCTAGTAGGCGGTCACCGCGCGGTCCTCGATATATGGTGCATGGAGAGTGTCATCCCACGGTAAGGGTCGCAGTTGTTAGATTAACTAATAATGTACCTGTCCGATTGAGCTCCTCAAGTGAGGAACTAGCGGTTGGCCATTGATCAAATGATCCCACGAGCACTGTATATGGTGTGTGAGGACTACGAAGACACACAAGCTTGGTCGGGCTGAACGAATGCCTTCGAAGGCATTCCTCGGGTGATATATTAAGCTACTCATGTGAGGTCAGGGACGTTCGGCTGCAACTCTACCGTGGGATGGCTCTGAGGTAACTCAAGCAAACTATTCAGCTACATGACACGGCTACCAAGTGTTGAATAGCGTCGCAGCCAAAACACATCTTGCGACGAATCTATCATTTCCCCACAAGCTGCTGGTTGCGTCATGGGCGATGCAAGACAGGTCCATGAGCCACGCCCGTGTCAACTTGACGCCCATCTTCCCCAGGAAACCGTCTTCGTACACCTTTACCATGTGGTCTCCCACGATATGAGAGTAGTGCCCCAAAGCAGACCATTAAGCTACCATGCAATTGTATACCATCGAAACCAAATTACAACTCCACCATGTCATTATCTTCATGAAGTGCGTGTTACGTCATAGCCGACGGAAGACAGGTCCATGAGCCACGCCCGTGTCAGCTTGACGTCCATCTTCCCGAGGATACCGTGTTCATACATGGCCACGGCGAGATCTTCGATAATGCTGGGGAAGTATGTGCCGGAATCCGATAACGTGATGGATTCGCGTCGATATTTCTCTAGGAAGTCGATCAGCACTCCGCTTCGCTCGTACAGGGGTAGCTCTGCTTGGAAGTCGGCCAGGTAGTTGTGAGGGTTTCTGATCTGTACCGGAATACAACAACCGTCCAACATAAATCAACGAGAGCTCACACCGTCAGTGTCATTGTTCAGATACATTCAGACACGGTTCGGGGTAAGCCCCACGCCTGGAGTTTTTCCTAATTAATTCTTTCATTGGGGGCGGAAGACACAACAGAGAGCGTGTTAGAGAGAGGCGATGCGACGTTTGCAACTCAACTTTTGCCGTGCGATCGGATGCATGCGTACATTTGCTGCGTCACGCGAAGTAGGATGACTTGCGCCGAACGATGGAATGCGCTTATGAAACGCGATGGGACACAGTCAAATGGTTGTGTCGCACGATCTGATGTCACATTTGCCGTATTGAAGCCACTGTTGTGTCGCGGTTGGAACCATCGCGTAGCATAGCCGGGTTAGTCCCGTCGCGCGATCGTATTAGCCTTCTATTGCGTATCGCCCGCCTGCTGCACCCAAGGCAGGACGAAGACTGCGACAGCACTCCCGTGGACAAAATGACGATATCATGAAGAAATAATGGAAGCCAAATTAATCGAGCCCACAAAATCACATGACCCCGTCAGCCACAGCTGGCTTGGGAAAAAATGTGCTTTCCCTGTCGTATCACGCCTGTATTTCGTATCGCCCACCTGTTGCACCCAAGCCGGGGAGAAGGCAACGACAGCGCCGGTTGACGGAAGTAGCGTCTGCGTGAAGTAGCTTCGCCAGATGTCACTAACGCGACCGTGTACTGTCACGGGCAGCAGCATCCCCCAGAACGCCGGAGAGAAGTGAAGCGTCGCCTGTTTTATTTCGTGTACGCATGTGTGCGAGATGAGGGCAGGGCGGGTTTAATAGAGAGTGAAGAAAGGTTAGGTCTTTTGTCGCAGCTCATACACGGGCTTGGATATTTTGCTCTATTTGCATTTTGATAAGCTTAGTATCAGGTTCCAACATAATAAATTTTCCTTTAGCCATCAAACGTTTTTCAGATATCGAGGCCTCCTCTGATCTAGACGGTCTGTTGAATTTGGTTCCCCAAAACGTGGGGGGAAAACTGGAGCGTCGCCTATTTTTCTTTGTGCACGCTTGTGTGCAAGGCGAGGGCGGGACGGAATCAAGAGAACGATGAATAGTTTGCACCACTGCCGCTGTCGATACACTGACCTAAATATGAAGTTTCTTTTATATTTGTATTTGTTGGAGTATATGTTTAAAAGTCTGTAAACTTCTCCTAGTCATGGCCGCCGTTGATACGCGGGTCTGAATACGCTGTTCATGCGTACATATTGATTGTCAAGGTATCTGGTTCGGATACTGTAAATGCTCCTCTAGCTGTCACCAAACAAACTATTTTCAGGTTATGCGTGATGTAGAAGGCCTGTTGAAGCTGGGTTAGCCATTTGGCCTACGATTCTTTCCATGACAGGGGTAGCACGTGTCGACCGGAATGTTTCCGACTGGCAGGGGAACTACCCGAACTACCCAATCTAAAATGGAATCTCGTTATGGTTCATGATAACATTCGTTCAACAATTGGGGTCGTAACACAGGTTAGTGGTTTGGAGCATCCTCTCGTAGCCAAAACTATTGCCTCAACGGCAGTTACCGAACCATCGCGATTATTCAGATTTAGACAACGAAGCCGACGGCACGAAGAGATGGACACGTTTAGGATTCCTCTATTCTCTGCAATGCTGGGATTTAGGTCTTTTCCGGCTTGACCAGATGACGCGTGCTACGACAGAGGTGGCCCAAACAATTTTGGTTTTTCAATACTGTTTGCGAGTCATCCCACCGTAGGAGTTGCGCTTTGTTTTTGCCGAAGTTTTCTGCCAGCCCCACAAGTGTGGAACAATCGGCCAGTGTCATACACTTACGCGCATATACCTGTTTTTGGACACTAGCGCCCAAAAATGTTGGTCGGGCTGTGCGAACGACAGCCTTTCAACTCGTGTTTCGGGTGGGATATTGAGCTCACGTTGGGCAGCTCAAGAAACTTCTACTGCACGCCTAGCGTGGGATGACGCCTGTTTCGTTTAGACACCTGGACCAACGGATTGCTCGTCGAGTTGCGTTGTTTTCGCTTTAATCCAAGCTCTTTTTTTTTGGGGGGGGGGTTTGAGAGCTGCTCACGCGAGGAGTTTTCGGAAGCACATACGTGCACCCTACATATTATGCCGTATGTAGCCGGCGTCGAATGTGCACTGTGACAACGGAAATGTTACTATATTTTAATCTGCCTCACAAAAACGATCGTCCTCTTTTGAGCGAGGTCCATGCAGCCATTCACGCGAATGCTCTTAAAATAGTTGTTGGTGAAAGAGGGTGTATTCCATTACTGTATACAACATACTAACAATGTGGTCGATGTTGACGCGTGCTACGATAGAGGCGCACCACCGTTTTACTGAGGCTCCTAATTTCGGAATCTTGAGACATGTCTGATCCCGAAAACTGATTTAGTGGCAAATAAAACTGCTACGGTAACCGCTTGAAAAAATCTCATGACCTAGATATGCAGCGAGAATCATGAACAAAACCTAACAACCCTGAAAATTGTGCAGGGCGTGAAAGCTGTGTCCTGGAGTCATCCCACGGCAAGGGTTGCAATTTCGGGGCCAACCGTTTTTTCTGTTCGGTTGAGCTCCTTACGCGAGGAACTACCGGTTCTTCTGATACTTTCACGACTATATCGGCTTTAGGACTAGCGAGATCAGAAGCTTGGTGCGGAAACACCCTTAGTATCTGAGGCTCTTGCCCAACTACAGCTGTCCAACCAGATAGGGGGTCGTTCTTATGGCATCGCTTGTTTCAGTGGGCATTTTTCCATTCGAGCGGGTGTCCACTCTATATCTCGTGTTCTCCTTTTGCCATGGATATTTATACATACACGATGCTTGCTACGATAGAGGTATTATACCACGTGTTAGCAAAGAAAGGTTTCTATGCTCAACTAATGAGACACCCCGATACTTGAGAAACACCATTTTTGCCTTTGTACCAAGTTAAAACACAACCCAGCTTTGAGACCGAAGGTTTCGTCGAAACTCATCTTTGCAAGATGTTCAACATGTTTCATTTGATACGTACGGGTAGAGGCCACGGCGTTTGCCACCGGCCTACACGTTTCTTGCGTTTTTGGCAAAGACGCGTGCTACCATAGATGAAGCACTATTTTTTTGACAAAATGCTTTTAATCCATCTTGACCCTAATCGTCGGAAAGCCAGATTCTTGCTTGTTTAACCTGCTTTTTTTTGTTTGTAACACCTGCAGTAGGCCGTGGGTCTGTTCATCGGGTCGGCCTCTTTCAGTAACCTCAAACCATGCCTTTTTTGCGTGAGGTATGGGGCTCTCCCCAAGACTTTAAGTGGGGATCCGCAGAAAAACAAAATCCGCAGCTGTACGGTAGTGGTAGTTCTATTGGACTAGTGCACCACCTTGAGCTTCTGAGGTTCCTCACTTTGCACAGAAGCTCAAGACATGTCCTTTCTTGACCCGAAAACTGATTTGGAGAGAAATAAAACTGCCACGGTAAACGGATGAAAAATCCCGTGGCCTCTAGGTACACAACGAGAACTTTGAATATATATATAAAAAAAGGCAAACTCCGACGATTTCGTTTTAGACAGCCCCATCATTCAGAAAAGATCTCAGACAAAAAGCGTCACCTCTATCGTAGCACGCGTCATTACTAGCAAGTGACATGGCTCCAAAGCCATTACATTATCCAGAGGCATGGTCGGGTTCAAGTTGGCGTCATCCCACGCTAGGCAGGGTTGCAGCAGATTCCAACATTTTTTTGAGCTCCCGACATGAGGAGCTAGCTGAATGTCAACATCAACATCACCCGAAGCATCATGACTCCCAAGACACTCCCTTGCGCAGCCGGACGAACATTTCTATCGCGCTAGTTCTAAAAACAACCTTTGTTCTCGAAATGTTTTCGCACCAATCGATAGGTCCACACTGGAGAAGGCCAGTCAAACCCCCCAGAAACGCTCGAACCCTAGGTTACAACCGCTACCTGCCGTGAGATGGCACACCTTTACCGTCTTCCACAGCTTCAAAAAGTAGCAGGCACACCTTTACCGCGTAGCCTGCGCCATGCATCCGGTTTCGCGCAAGGTACAGAGAGCTACTCGCTGATCTCGGGAGTCACCAGGGCAACGTAACGGGGGGGGGGGGGAAAGACCCCGATTTCCAATACCGGGTTTTCACCACTAGAACGAGTATCTCTGTAGCTCATAAAAAGACACGCTTGAAGCGACCAATTCTACGGTAGGGTGATTATGCTGTTTACCCACTCTTGGGCACCTATATATCAGTGGCTCGGTGTCACTCGCGCGAGTGACCCCCCTGTTCCTTGCGATTCCAGGCTTTCCTGCTGCTGTGTAACACTCTCGATATTTATTGTAAAAGGGATGGTTAGCTACGGCGCACCAAAAACATCGCCCGACGTGTTTTTCGTGAAGTGAGGTGCAGAGTCACTCGTGCCAGTATGGTACAACAGTATGATAGTGTGATACAGCAGTATGATAGCTCAGACCCGGTAATGAAAGTTGGGGGTACCTCCTACCGTAGCCCATTCTGGGTGTTCTGTCTTCCTGAGGTATACCTTTTTTTGGCTTTGATCCGGTAGTGAAGATTGGGGATACCCCCTACTAACGTAGCCTTGATCAGAGGTATACCTTTTTTTGGCTTCGACCCGTTAGTGAAAATTGGGGGTACGGTACAACAATATACCGCGGCCTTGATCTCGAACCAAAAGCTAACTAAGCTTCCAGTGCAGATTCACATCGCACAATCACGATAGCTCGGCAGCGCAAAGCCGTAGCGGGACAGGGCGGTCGCTCGGCGCGAGTGAATCCGGGCCGCTGCGAAACCAGGCCCCAAACGTGACCCTCTATATTGCTACCGTAGTCTGTGTCCAGTGAAACGGGCACCCTACGCGGCAACAACCTAAGCGCGCACAGCGTACCTGAGCATTGTAGGGCGTGAACGCTGCGGGAGGTATTACCTTCAGCCCGTCCTCCATCTCGTGCATCGGTGTTTCCTCAAAGTCGAACGGCAGACCACCCGGAGGGTAAGTCAAACGGTAAACGGCGTCTACATCAGGGTCATGGTTAGCCAGCGCCTGCACCACCCCAAGCGCCCCCCCCCCCCCCTCTCCCCCCCCCCTCAAGGGGGTAAGGGGGGAAGATTCGCAGCGCGAGCAGTCCGGGTTGTTGATAGCGTCAAGCGGGAACCCTCTCGGCCAAACGTTCGCGGGTCCTCCGAAGCAGCCATAGGGGTTGTGTACGGTGGCTTCAGGGCCTAGGGCGAATGTGGTGGTGAGCGGAGAAGCGAGTGCCGAGTCCACATGAGGGATCCCGCCGTCTGGGTCTATAAGAGAGTTGTCGTCGTCCACGTCGTAAATCACCTGCCAAAGCACGCGAAAAAGGCGTGTTTACATTCCGGGCAGGGGGTCGGGGGCGTACACGGTTGTTGCTCGCCATTGACATTGGACCATTGCCCATGCATCCCTCACGAGACGAAGCATCGGGGGGGGGGGGGGGGGGCATCGCCTCCAACCATATAAGAACCGATGCGTTTTGTTGTCTCGGGGGGGTGGGGAGGGGGGAGCGTACTTATTTGTTGATTGCCTGTGTCATTCGACTATTGTCCACGCATCTCTTTCGCGACGGAGCACCGTTCCTACTCCTAATACAGACACCTCCAACATTTGGGCGCTTATCACGCTTTTGACATATATTACAAAGAGACTGTTTGCTTATCCTATCCCCATCCTGTTTCGACGTCTACGGCCACCATCCATCTCATAGGATAGGATAGCGATCGTTTTCTCCCTACTCTTATCGTCTACCAAACTCTTTCATGTCACACATGTCAAATCTCCTCATCTCCTCCAACACATTCCGTTACTCCATGCATATTTTACATTATCCTGCTATGTAAGTCCTCCTCTCTGTTATTATTTTCGCCCTCCGACAATGTAGCGTAGATGCCTTTCCGATATAAATCGAATATCCATCCTCAAAGCAGCAGTAGCACCTAATATGAAGTCGAATGACCTCTCTATAGTTGTGCCACACGGGCACATATTTGTATCCAAGTCCTCCTCCTCCAACTGGTATTTATCTTTCTTCTCTCTGGTAGGTTCAGGTCCCCTTTACGAAATCGCACTTTCAGCTTTTTCACGTAGTCCATTGGGCAGTGCAGATACGTTTAGTTCCAATATCTTCCCCTAACCCCCCGTATATCTCCAAGTGCTTCTCCTCTTTCACCTTATTTTTTATCGCTAGCCTTTCCCTTTCTCCCATTCTTGCTTTTATTTCTGTCGTGTACCCGCCAAACTTCTCTGTAGACGGTACCTCTTCTGAATGTCCCCCTAAATTCCTCTGTATTTTCTCGACTACGTTATCCCATCATATTCCAGCTCGCCGTCTTTTTATTTTCTCCCATACAGCCCTATCAACTATGGCTGGCAACCTCGTTTCCGGCATATTGCTTACTTTATATTGCCATTTCAACTTTCTCACGTCTAGTTGTTTCAAGTGGCTACAGTCCTAGTTCTGCTTTCAACACTGTATTACTCGTCGTACTTGAGCATCCTAGTGTCTTTTTAGCTGCCGTCATCTGCACTCTTTCCAATTATTTTACAAACTTCTCGTTCCCTTCCTATCCTTTTTCTGAACACTCTAACTTTGGTACAATCACATTAATCAGAATGCACCTTTCAATTCTAGTGTTAAGGTGCGGGTCTGTTAGGATCGCACCCATCTAACCTACATGTGATTTGTCCCGGGGAGGGCGAGGGGCAAGGGGGGGCGGGGTACATCACCTGTAACTGCATAAGAAACAGGCGTGATATATCACTTAGGGGGGGCGAGGATAAACCACTCATATCACACAAGGAAGGCATGTTTCGGTACCGCATAGATAGGGTGGGGGGAGAGGCGTCAGCAACTTATTGCGCCACACCACTGTTGCAATTTTATTGCCGTCATCCACGCCGTAAAGTACCTGTGCAACCGCATGACACTATGCATGGTTGAGCCTCGGGAGCATGGAAAGGGGGGCGTCAGCGGCCGGGTAGGAGCACTCAAAACACCCTTTTAAAAAGTATCGTCGTGGTCGCCAAATTAGGGTTCGTGTACTCCTGACTGACTGACTGATTGACTTGCCCGATCGTTGTTATTATCCGATTCCGTGATCGACGCCATAAGGTTACGCGCTGCACATTGTCTGACCCCTTACGGGATACAGGTACGGATTAGTCCTGGAGTTTCCCTGAGGGTTTCTTGTTTAAAGGAGGCGGAAAGTTAAATGGTTTTCAAGTACAGCAGTGGACATAGCAGGGAGCTAAATTCGGTGCGCACATGTTCCCGTTTTGCGGTTACCCTTAATTTCGCCTCTTTCTACGAATGTTCATTTGAGTGGTCAACGCTCAAGCTCATGCTGCATTGTCGGACTGCAAACATGTACAACAATTTAGAACGTGCTACACTATACAGTAGTACCTGATACAGTGCTAGTATTCAATAACACTGACAAGCTTGCGCTGCCGGGGTTGTAACGAAGACCACTGATAGGGACAGCTTACGCTATACCTACAATGGGACCCGAAGGGTGCGCCAGCTAGCGTTGGGCTACGAAAGCAAGTGAGTTAAATCGACACACGATGCGTATGAAAATACGTGGAAGTGTGGTGAGCTAAAGCTTTAGTTTTCCCCATCCGCCGGAGGACCAAAAATAAAAATAAAAAAAAAACTGACAATGACGGAAACCACGATTGAGGGTACAGAAATAGCACCCTTTCCCCAAACACTTTTTTCTTGGATAACGATGGGACGCGCGCTACGATAGAGGTTCGCCACTTTTTTGTCTCGATACTACCCTTCAATTTCGGAGCTTAAGACACGATCCTCCCAAAAACTGCCACCGGAAAAAAAATCATACTACTGCCACCGGAGGAGGAAAAATCTAGAAAAATCCCATAATAATCTGGGTACACGACAAGAATCGTGGAAAAATTTTATGCCCTACTTCTCCCGACGAATTTTGGGTTGATTGAGCCCCACCATTCACAAAGACAAAAAAAGCCAAAAAAATGTATACCTCTATTGCAGCACGCGTCTAGACCCCAAAATGAAGGTAAGGTAATTTACTTTTTCACAGGGGAAGAGAAAAAATCGTTGTATACAACCCCTACCGGGTATTAGCCATCACACATCACACGGTGGGTGTGCATCAGGAAGTTCCCGAGGTCACTCATATGAGGAGCTTGACATCTCGCGACTGATTTTAAGATAGCGCCCCCACCAAGCCAGCGATTTTCTTCCACAAACGTTTTTTTGCTGGCTGCTCGACACGAGGAAAAGTGCTAGATGAAGAAGAAAATGCCTTCACGCGTTTTTTTTATCCAAACGAACCTATCGAACGACGAGACGTCGGTTTTGGTCAAACAAAAAACGTGTGGTGGGGCAAGGAAGGGGCACCGTGTTTCAGGAGATGGGACGTGCGGCCGAGAGCTGGTCTCGAAACCGGCGATTTCGACAAAGAAAAGCGGGGGGGGCGAGGTTCCGTAGAGCGACTCCCCCGAAGAATGATTTCGAAGGAGTTCGCTCGCACAATCTTACCAAGCTTCTATTGCCTCGGCACTGAAAATAACTTTATCAATGACTAACTAACAGGTAGTTCCTCTCGCTTGACATGGGCTCAAAACAGAAAAAAAGTCCAACCCGTACCGCGGGATGAGTCGATGATATCTGCTTGCTCATCGGGCTGTTGTTGCTAAGGAATTAATGGGGTACTAGTTTGTTTCACCACTTGCAAGAGGTTAACCAATTGCCTGCCCAAACGAAGCCGTGTAACACCCCCCCCCTCCCCCCCCCCTCCGGAAACGGCGGAACAGCAGGTCGGCTGGATGAACGGGCGGACGTGTCAATATCCAGCAGTATCTTCGCGCTTGTTCTTCTTCCGGTCTAGTGCGGGTCGAAACAATGGCATCACCTCCCGCGGCGGGCGGTGTTGCCATCCCGTCGCGAATAGGGCTGTTTGGGTGTCTTGTGTCCTGTGTTGCTTGCTGCGCCGACACTCAAAACTGAACCATAACGACCGCGAAGAAGGGTAAGGCGTCAAGATACTCTGTAGACTGACCGTTCGTGATTGGGTGGGTGGGTGGGTGGTGACTTAGTCGAGTTTCCCTTTCTTTTGTCTTTGTCGTGGGGAATTTCGGGTTTATTAGTCGTGAGCTTCGGAGGGGTCAACTCGACTAGATATTGCTTCTTACGGGTCACAGGGGTGACGTCACTCTGAGATCGTTCCTATCCCTGTTCCGGATAATCCAGCAGTATCTTCGCGCCCGTTCCTCTTCCTGTATAGTGTAGGTGGAAACAATGGCACCACCTCCCACGGCCGGTGTTGCCAACCCTCCCTTACTTTCTGCGATCGTTTCCCCGATGAGAGGCCCTTAGTGCGTATTTTAGGCCTCTGGATGAAAAATGGGCGTCTTTATTGTTTCTCCCATACTCATTTGATACAATTCTTATCACCCGTCTGCCTCAATGCAGTGTAGTTCTGCCTCTTTTGAGCTCTTGCTCAAGTCTTGGAGTTGTTTGCGAAAGCCGCCCTTAACCTACTCGACTCGTTCAACTCGTTCAGGGGGATTAATTGAATTTCCTGTTGTGGATCTCGGAAATACCCCTTACCCTGACATCTCCATCCCTGCTCGGGCAGACTACCTCCTTTAGACGCATGTACGTCGAGGCCGTTTCCGGGTTTTCCCACAACCGTTCTGCAAGTAATGGTCGACGCCGAGTTCGCCTGGTAACGCCCGTGAAACCTTACCTCCTGAACGGAAGGAGTGCGCAGAAGCTTGGGTGTGCTCTCCTGCCTTCCAGGTGTGAGATTTTAGTATTTACGGCATTGGCTTCGCTGAAAGGCTGCGACCCTTGCATTGGCCAGTCCAAGTCGCCTTCATCATAGTCGCAAACAACATGTTATATTTACCCCATGGTACCGAGTGTCAAGGACTTTCTTTCGTCCTCCCGTTTGCCACGCCGGCGCCAGTCGTTCACGCGTCTCTCACCATGTGTCAATCGTACCAATGGCGTCTGCGAAAGGGCGTACCTACACGTCCCCGTCGTACCGTTGGGAACACTTGCCATATGCTCCTGTCGTATCCAACGTGTGTGCCTACGCTGACCAACAGCTCTTGCCGGGCCCGATGCCCAGACCAGCTTCTCTACTGCCCTTACTGGGCACGTTGTGGTGTGTGCCACCCTGTACGGTATCGGCCGCAAGTGGTCTGCACGGTCCGGGAATATTTTGCCTCGCTGGCAATCGAGCTCAAGTCCGCTGCGATTGCGAAGCCGTAGTGTACGCTGGCAGACCGACGTCCGTGGCTACTTGAAATCTGGCCCGTTGCCCTTGAGTAGACCGGCCAAGTGTGATCTATGGCTTATCGTATCACTCCTTCCGATCCTTCACCCACTCTACTGTGAATTCAAAACCAAAAGCGTTCGTGTACACGGGGATCTCAACTAGGCTCTCTGATCTCGCGGTGTGACGTGTACGCGCATTTGTCCTCGCAAAGTACTTATGCTATTGGGACGTGCGCGTAGGCCTTTCAACCATAACCGGTTGGAGGCGCGATTAGCCAAACCAGAGGGCGATCAATTTGATCGCGTGGCCCGAGTACCGGAACGCTATTTACTCTTGGAAACTGTCCTATTGTAACGAAAATGCCCCCCCGCACTGTTCAGGGAGGCTTCTATGTATGTTGTGAACAGAAAATCCGACGTGCTTGAAGGGACTGCCAATTCAACACTGGTTTACTTGCCGCTCGTCTTCCATCCGGAGCAGCCAATCGCGCGATGCTCATTTGGCAGAACTACCGACCTAGAGACTAGCGTGTGGCCCCGAAGCCGTACTCCTGCTTGAACCGATAATTCTGACCTGACGATAGCTAACTGCGGGAATAAATTTTCCGTCTTTCGTTCCGGTATCTTATGTGGACGGCTTGGTTGTCCGTAAACCGGCGTTTATTAAAACCATATCGTTGCGTTCTACGGCACCTGTCTTCGGTCTGCCGACAAACTTTCAGGTGTCTCAAGTGGACGGTTTGGCGGTCCCTAATCGGTAATATATTCAACCTATCTGGTTGCGTCCCCCGGAATCTGCCTTGGGCTCCGCGACGTGTTTGTTCATGCCATTCGCCTCAGCCGAGGTCGGCCGTTTGGTGTTGGGCTTAATTCTAGTTGAATGCTGTGCGTGACGTTTCACACTTTCTGGACGATCTAAGTCAACGTCGCCGCGATTTCGGTGATTGTCGGAGCAAGTACGAAAACGAATTTGTTGAAGTGACGCATAGATGCCAGTATTGTCTGTGGTAAATGCTATACCTAAACGTTGGTAGCTAGTGCTCACACGCAAGCTCAGCCGTCGACCAACATCCAAGACGAGAACCCAGGCAAGGTTTAGGGGTTTCAAGGGAGAGTACACAGCTCGCTGTTGATACTTGTCGTATGAGGCAAGCAAAACCTGCATTACTAAGAGTATTGACTCGCTAGACATGTACGTAACCTGGCTTCCCCACTCCGGCTTCCTGTTCCTTGGCTGAGAACGCAAACAGATACCTATGTCTTGCCCTCTGCCGTTTGGCCTTTGTGAAATTATCGTGCAAAGCGGCCTAAATAAAGTGCATGGTTATCACCTACACCGCACGCGGACTTGTCCAACAAAAAATAAGACACCCCCCAATAAAAACTAACTCACATAGTATATTACGAGTACCAACAATGCAGCTTGCAAAGATGAGTCTTGACCTGAAATTCGTCAAACTCACGGCTGACGTCCTTGAAAATTAGTTATAAAAATGTTGTTTTGGAAGTCACCTTCGATGCAGCGTCCTGTCGCATCGCTAAAATGGATTACCTTCGGCATGTCGTACCGTAATATATACGCGAATTGATGCGAGCATATACTACATTCGGCTCGAATGTTTTCTGTACGTGTATAACCCGTAATACGCACGATCGGAGTATTACACACAGCTTACGTAAATGAGTTGCGACAAAATCTTTGATCTCACAGTTGGTTGGAGTGTATTTTCATTTTTATGATGTATACCAGATATATATTCATCCTCTAGTCTATAGTTTCCACGGACAGATTGAGCTGCCCCCCCCCCCACCCTTGTCTAAACCCATGCCCCCGCGTCCTTCAAAACTCCGCCCCCCCCCTCACCGGTTATTCGACTTACAGGATTCACTTGATAAAAGCATACATTTCCATCCACAGCTGTCAGATTTTGTCCCTCAGAAACGGGTTTTATAGTTTCCGCGCACAGACTGACTTAACATCACCCTGTTGACCCTGACAGCTACATTGTAGTTGCAAGGGGAACCGCCGACCTATATCCTTAATGAGGACACACAGCTCGTGATACGCGCGATCGGAGTATCACACACACAGCTTGCAAAGATGAGTTTCGACAAAATCTTCGATCTCACAGCTGGAGTGTCTTTTATTTTTATAATATGAACTCACTCTTGCCACTATTATACTATAACAAATGAAACTACACTCCAGCTGTGAGATCGAAGATTTCGTCGAAACTCATTTTTTCAAGCTGTGTGTGATACTCCGATCGCGCGTATTACGAGTTGTGTGTCCTCATTAAGGACATAGGTCGGCGACTCCCCTTACAGCTACAGTGTAGCTATCAGGATCAACAGGGTGATTTTAGTCAGTCTGTGCGCGAAAACTATAAAACCCGTTTCTGAGGGGGACAAAATCTGACAGCTGTGGAGGGAAATGTATCCTTTTATCAAGTGAATCCTGTAAGTCGAATAACCGGTGTGGGGGGGGGCGGAGTTTTGAAGGACGTGGGGGCCTGGTTTTGATCAAAAGCGAGCGGGGTTGGAGGGGGGGGGGGCGGACGGGCGGTCAATTTGTGCGTGTAAACTATAAACCCTTTCGAGGTGATAAATCTGACGGTTTATCATGGGGGGGGGCGGTTGGGGCGGGGGTGGAGCGTGTGGGGCAGCTCAATCTGTGCGTGGAAACTATACATTATTTTGAGGGGATAAATGTGACGGTTTTGGAAATAATGCATCAGTTCATCATGTATATCCTGGGGTAAGTCGTACAATCAGTGAGTAGAGAGACGGCGGAGTGTTCGAGGGGGTGGGGTTGGGATGGGTTGGGGGGGTATGGGGAGGTGGGGGGTGGGGGCGGGGGGGGGGGGGGGCTTGTGGTGCTAGGTCTAGGCGATGGTGCGGGTGATGGGGAAGAAGGGGGCGTTCGGGGCGGGAGGGGGGAAAGCAGCGGCATGGATGGCTCTCGAAAGATATTGAGGTGATATCCAGTGCGTGAAGTGTTCATTAATCTGGCGGATTTCGATATTAAGTGGGGCGTTTAAGCAAGGGAGAGCGAGATTTCTTAGGAGGTTCATGTCACAAATAATATTCAATTACACTTCGGCTGTGAAATCAAAGATATCTAGGGGCTTGTTATACGCGTGGTTGAAAAAGAGGGGGCGTTGGAGGGGGGTACTTTGGGGGGGGTGGGGGTAAAAGAATGAAAATTACGTCATGGATCGCCAGAAAGATAATGACGTGATATCAACTGCTTAGAGGTGTTCATTACTCTCGACGATTTCGATTGTGAGTGGGGCGTTTGGACAAACTAGGCGGAAGGGGGAAGAAGGGGATCGGGGGACGGGGCGGGGGGGGGGGGGCAAGGGGTGGGTTTTTTCATGAACAAGAGGGGTCAGGGGAGGGGGAGGGGAGGGGGGGGGGGGCGGGGGGCGGGACATTTCGATATGTGCGCGGAAACTATAAATCCTTAAAGGGGACAAATCTGACGATTGTAGCAAGAAGACATCCCTTTATATCATCTGCCTGGTAATTTTACTATTTTGTCTAGAAGGTTTGATGTTCGATGTATTAATAGCAAGCAACCCACTGTTACAAGTGTGGTTAATAACGTGTTGAATGTTCATAATTTGTTGTTGTATGATACATGGATCGAAAGCTAGAATATTTTATAGAATATTTGTGGTTACCATTATTTTCTGACATCGCTAATTTTCAGAAAGAGATTCGTATTGCCAAATACAACAGGCGAGGTGATGTGGTCATGCACTGTTTGTCACCACCATCATACAGTAGTTACTAATATACGCGGATTAATGCGAACATTTAGTACCTTTGCCTCGTATGTTGTTTATACGTATATGACACGTGATACGCGCGATCGGAGTATCACACACAGCTTGCAAATATGACCTTCGACAAAATCTTCGATCTCACAGCTTGAGGGTGTTTTAATATTGTAAAACATGAAAATACACTCCTCCAGCTAGCTGTGAAATCGCCTGAAATCGAATTCTTTGTCGAAACTCATCTTTGCAAGCTGTGTGTGATACTCCGATCGCGCGTATTACGAGTTGTGTGTCCTCATCAAGGATATAGGTCGGCGACTCCGCTTGCAACTACAGTGTATGTAGCTATCAGGGTCAACAGGGTGATGTTAGTCGGTCTGTGCGCGGAAAGTATAAAACCCGTTTCTGAGGCGGACGAAATCTGACAGCTATGGAGGGAAATAAATGCATCAGTTTATCAAGACTTCGTGAATCCTCCACTACTAGCTGTGGGATCGAAGATTTCGTCGAAACTCATCTTGTACAAGCTGTGTGTGATGCTCCGATCGCGCGTATAACGAGTTGTGTGTCCTCATTAAGGATATAGGTCGGCGACTCCGCTTGCAACTACAGTGTAGCTATGAGGGTCAACAGGGTGATGTTAATCAGTCTGTGCGCGGAAACTATAAAACCCGTTTCTGAGGGGGACAAAATCTGATAGCTGTGGAAGGAAATGCATCAGTTTATCAAGTGAATACACTAAGTCGAATAACCGGTGAGGGGAGGGCGGAGTTTTGAAGGACGTGGGGGCCTGGGTTTGATGGAAAGGGAGCGGGGGGAATGGGGGGGGAACGCGGACGGGCGGGCAATTTGTGCGTGAAAGCTATGAATCCTTCGAGGGGATATGTCTGACGGTTTTGGGGGAAAAAAAGATAAAAAAGCACCAGTTCATCATGGGGGAGGGGGGGGGGGTTGAGGCAGGGGTGGGGCAGCTCAATCTGTGCGTGGAAACTGTACATGCTTCCAAGGGGATAAATGTGACGGTTTTGGAAAGAATGCATCAGTTTATCATGTATGCCCTGGGGTAAGTCGTACAATCAGTGAGTAGAGGGCGGAGTGAGCGAGGGGGTGGGGTGTGGGGGGAAGGGAAGGGCTTTAGGTGGCATAGATGTACGTAGGGCTTTGTTATACGTGTGGTGCTAGGTCTTGGCGATGGTGCGGATGGTGGGGAAGGAGGGGGCGTTCGGGGCGGGGGGGGGAACGGCATGGATGGCTCAAGAAAGATAATGAAGTGATATCCAGTGCGTGAAGTATTCATTAACCTGGCGGATTTCGATATTAGGTGGGGCGTTTGAGCGAGGGAGAGCAAGAAGGAAGGGGGGGGGGGGGGGGGGGGGGGTGGAAGGTTTTTCGGGAGGTTTAGGTCACATACAATATTCAAATACCCTCCGGCTGTGACATCAAAGATATGTAGGGGCTTGTTTTACGCGTGGTGCTAGGTCTAGGCGATCGTGCGGGTGGAGGGAAAATAGGGGGCGTTGAAGGGGGGGGTTGAGGGGGGTGGGGGGAAAGAATGAAAATTACGTCACGGATGATCAGAAAGATAATGACGTGATATCAACTGCGTGGAGGTATTTTATTACTCTGGCCGATTTTGATTGTAAGTGGGGCGTTTGAACAAACTAGGCGGAAGAGAAAATACATAATATTATAAAAATGTAGAACTACGAAAAACACCATTCATATTGTGGTCGGCGCGCATGCTTGAAAAAGACAAATATAAAGGCGATGAGAATCGAACTCCCGACACAAACGAGCACTACCCATTCTGTCACGTGACTCGGGAAAACTCACAGCAGTGAGTGGGTTATGCAAAAAACCAACCAAATATGTTTTCGAGTTTGTGAACTAATTATCACCGACTTCGACATGTCGTAAGAGCGATCTCCGGAGCTATCCCCTCTCCACGTACTACAGTTAGTATTACTCAGGAGAACACTGACAACAGCCATAGTGACCATTCATAACGTCTCCAGCGCGCACGCTCCTGAATACCAAATATTATGTGGGCGAGAATCGTACCCACCGCACACCCTTCGTTGGTTATTTTGCACTACACCCACTGAGTCGAAAGGAAACGACACGCAGCAGTAGGCAATAGCTACGATAAGGCAAGCGCTTCGTGGCGGCCATGAAGAAACCATCGTCGGGGAGAAATTTACATGCCAATTTATAAATAATGCCAATTTATAAATGTTGTCTTTTATTTATTCGCTTAAGCTCTACACAATATGCCAAGATCTAAGAATAGCTAAGGCGTACCACGCCCAAACTGCGAAAAAAAAACGCACTTACTTCTCGCTTGTCTCGCTCAGCGTCTATCCGATTTCACGTCGAGGTGCGGAACGGACACGGCAGGGCGAGGGGCGTTGGAGCCGGCCCCCGAAAACGGCGCTCGATCGAAACTACTTGATCCGATAATTCCAGTACCGAGAATCGCACACTGAGGCCGGGACGATGAAATAAACCCTAACCGAATCCTCCCAAAAAATATTATCATATGATGTATATTTTTTATATAAGAATACACTCCAGCTGTGACATTGAATATTTTGTCGAAACTCATCTATGCAAGCTGTGTGTGATAATACGCGTATTATTACTGGGTGTGTCCCCATTAAGAAAATAGGTCGGCGACCCCCCTTGGTACAAAAGTGTAGCTTGTACCGGGGTCAACAGGGTGATGTTAGGAAGTCTGTGCGCGGAAACTATAAAACACGTTTTTGAGAAGGAAGGCCAAAATCTGACAGCTGTGGCAGGAAAAGCACCAGTTCATCAAGTGTATCCTGTAACTCTCAAATCCGGTAAGGGGAGGGCGAAGTTATATTATATATCACAAACATGAAAATACGCTCCAGCTGCGAGATCGAATATTTTGTCGAAACTCATCTTTGCAAGCTGTGTGTGATACTCCGATCGCGCGTATTACGGGTTGTGTGTCCTCATTAAGGATATAGGTCGGCGACTCCCCCTTACAACTACAGCATAGCTGTCAGCGTCAACAGGGTGATGTTAAGAGCCATCCCACGATAGGGTTGCAGCAAAAAGTCCCTGAGCTCCTCACATGAGGAACTCAATATCTTACCCGGAAAATTACTTGGAAGGCGTTTGTCCGCACCAACCCGACCAAGGTTCTGTGCCTTAGTGCTACAAAATACAATGTACCCGTGAAAAAGACATCATTGACCGGCAGTTCATCACATGAGGAACTTAATCGCCCAGGGACTTTTTGGCGCAATCATGCAACTGCAACCCCTACGGTGGGATGACTCTTAAGTCAGTCTGTGCGCGCAAACTATAAAACCCGTTTCTGAGGGGGACAAAATATGACAGATGTGGAAGGAAATGCATCCGTTTATCAATGATGTAAGTTGAATGACCGGTCAAGGGAGGGCGGAGTTTTGAACGACGTTGGGGCCTGGGTTTGATTAAGAGGGGGGAGGGGAGCTCAATCTGTAAGTGGAAACTATAAATCCTATCCTGTAAGTCGTACAGATAGTGAGGAGAGGGCGGAGCGTTCGAGGGGGTGGGGGGGCAGGAAAGGTATTTTACCCAACATCTTTAGGTCGCATAGATGTAGGGGGTTGCCATACGGGTGGACCAGGGCTAGGTCGACGAGGCGATGGTGCGGGTGGTGGGGAAGGAGGGAACGTTGGGGGGGGGGTTGAATTTAAGCTACGTCATGGATGGCTAAAAAAATAATGACGTGGTGTCAAATGCGTAGGAGTGTTTATTACTCTGGCCAGTATTGATTGTAGGTGGGGCGTTTGAACGAAAGGGCGGAGGGAAAAAAAGGGGGGGAGGGGGGGGGGGGGGGGGGATTGGAGCTACGGTACTGCTGGACGGCTACAATGATAATGAGGTGACATCAGTTGGCTGGTAGTGTTCACTACTCTCCGGCAGGTTTTGATTTTAGGTGGCCAGTGGGGCGTTTGAATGTAAATTTATCATCATTGATGATTCGTATTTACCAACTACCGTTTATTTAAACAAAACAAACTTCGCACCTTGGCCCCGTGATGCACGGCGTACAAGTAGCCGACGTTCTTCCGACCAAAGTGGTTCCACGGCAACAGCTCAATAATGCGGTAGGGCAGCTTCTTCTGGTCCGCGGGGGTGAGGTATGTAACGCCTTCCACGTCGTACTCCGAAGGCCCTGTCAAAGCGGAAACAGGGTCGACGCAGGATATAGCAGAGGTCGAGCAAGGATAGTTGGAAGGCGCAACTCGGGCAACGTACGTAGGTAGTTACGCGGGGAGACGGGGTGTGTAACCCCTTTGAAGCCCCAATTTTTCTCCTTACACTAAATTCAAGTAAATTTGTCCCCTTAAGGGGTTTCCAGTTGTAAAGGTTAACCTCGTCCAAATGTCAAGGTCGTGGGTTCGAATATCAACGAGTGAATGGTCGTGCTCGTACTCGACGGACTTTTGAATTCAGTAGGAATAGACGAGCGGAAAGCGGGAGAGCGTGAGGCAGCAACACATTCGATGGAAATAGACGAGCATACAAATCTTAACGGTGGGGATGCAGAAACCCCCGTACGCGCGATGAACATGGAGGCATGCACCGGGCGGGCAAAAGGGAATTAATGGGACTGATACACCACCAAAACCTCAACAGGCCCTCGTGACCACGGCTCTTGTCCAGAGGAGGGTCGGCGAGGGTAAAATAAAACCTCTCACGGGTGAAGCTGGAGAGCTGCAGCGACGATTAAGAAACAAGAACTAAACGGAAACAACAGCGTTGACAGGATATATACAGTAATCAATGCAACGTTTGCGACGGTATAACCGATATTTGAGGGGGGGGGGGGGGGGGGCCTAGACTAGGCCCGTTGGGGCAAGATACATAGCGGCTTCCACCTCGTAATACGAAGGGTCTGTCAATCGGGTACCAGAGGCATGTAGGGGGTAGGGGGGGGTGGGAGTTCAATGCTAAGCTCAACATGAGCTACCCGATATTGCCGGGGGTTGGAGTGGTGCCAGGTTAGGCTTCGGCGAGTGATCCAATATTGCGGGGGGGGGGGGAGGGGTGTGCGGGGTACTCAATATTCATGCATGGCCGTAGTCGGGGGGAGTTGTGCCAGGGCGACAGATGTTACACAGTAGGGGAGCTTTTCCTAGTCCGTTGAGGTGATGTAAATAACGCCTTCCATGTCATACCCCGAAGACCCTGGCAAAAGGGTGTCATCACAGGAGTATACAGTAGGAATCGGATGTGCGGGACGCGGAGAGAGATATACCAACGGTTTACGGTGAGTGAGGCCGCACCCGGGCCGTCACGATAATAATGTGGCCGTTGATATTCGACTCGCGTGATGCGACATTTGAAGTGCGGCTACTTTTCCTGTTGCCCCTCTCTCGAAACATTGTACGTGGGCCGGAGTTATGGCATATGAAGGGAGCACGTCGGAAGTTTACGACGTGAACCGACACAGAGAGGGGGGGGGGGGACGGTCAACTATGATATCAGGAGGATCCACAGCGGGTGAATGTAAGTAAAGCCTTCCACTGGTGCTGCACAGTTACATGTCGGGGGTAGCGGGCGTATCAGGGGCGAGATGGTCAAGGGCTACGACAGGCGCAGATTGAAGGTTTGGGCCAAGGACCAAGAAATTAGAGGGAGTTGAGGGGGAGGAGGCGAGTAAGGTGTGCAGGGCCTTCGCCATCGTACTCCGAATGGCCCGCCGGCAACAGGGGTATGTTCGGCACAGGGGTAGTAGTGTTTCATCAGGAATATAACAACGAGGTTATCTACTACCAGGTATAGCAGAAGCCATAGTCGCAGGGGACAAAGCGGGCGCAATGGCGCAATTCGGTGGTTGACGGTGAGTACGCCGAAAATTCAGGAAGTGGGTGGGGTGGGCTATATCCGTTGGAGCAAGGCGAGTAACGCCTCCCGCATAATTCAGGCGTAAATATCACTGTTAGGCAAAGATGTCGGTTGACAGCGAGCTGACGAGCTGTCGAGGCTGTCTGTCGAGGGGTTTGGAGCTGTCTCGACAAACCATCCCTTATCCCCGGGTGGGATAACGCCTCCATATACCTGTGGAAACCCTTCATGCGTGTATGTTTTTAGATGAAATAATAGTGAGTCCACTCAATCAATTGAGTAGTTGACTGCTGTGCCCTGCAATTGATTGATACCATACACTTTCTATGTTGCACGTCGACGAGTGAGTCTCCGATGCCGCCTCCTACATCCTACATCTGGTCGTCTACGTGCGTAAATATCAATGGTTTCAGTGTTATTGCAAGGCGCTTTTCCAAAATAGGGGATGTTGATTAAACATGCCCTGTTTTTCGACTGTCGAGGCTGTCTGTCGAGGGGTTTTCTACTTGACAGTCGGACGAGGGGCGAAAGATCTGTCAACCGACATCTTTGCTGTTAGGGGGGCTCAAGAGTTCCTTTTGGCATACGGCAATATGGTTTCCACATCGTTCACAGGCGCGCGTATCAAGGGTAGAAGGGGTCTGAATAATGTCGTTTGGCATGCGCAGGCATCCGAGGGTGATTTCATCGCGGAACGGATGGTGCCGCTATCAAAAGGTCTACGGCAAGTAAGTGCACCTTCAGAACTTTGCCCACGCTTTTTAATGGGCGATTTTAACTTTCTTGATTTTTTTTGGGGACCATAGCTACTGTAGCGCTGTTTGTTTTGGAGCGGTTTGGGGCAATGGCTCTGGGACACTCGTGCGAGCGACCCCCCCCCGTTCATTGAGGCCTTAAGCTTCCGTGACCATTAAAATCTTCGATGTGAAAATCCCCAATCCGATTGTTGGCTGAACTCTGCGCGCCGAACAAATCGCCTGCCTACCTGGTAGTCACTGACGTAGTTTCGGCAAAAAAAAAGTGAAAAAATGAAATGGTCAGGGGTACCGTTGCTCCGGGTTTGCCGAAGTTTATCCGCATACAACATGTTGACGGCTAAAAACACCTCTACAAAAATACAAAAAACACCTCCTAACCCTGAGCATCAACAAGCTGCGATCGGTCGTGGTCAGGGAACAGAGCACACACGGTATTAGGTTGCCTGCACCGCTACGAAAACGAATGCTGATTCGCCTCCAACGCATAGCATGGCAGGGCTCGCCATCTCCTTGAGCCAGAGGAGTCATTTTTTGACGCTGTGGGGACGAAATTAGAAGCAGTGTTTCACAATCAATCTCAGCAGGCAGACATTTTTGAGGAATCGTACGAGTAGGAGAGAAGGCGAGCAGCCTCTCAAGCTGAGTCACGGCGAGGAAGGTTGCCGGGGTGGACGCCCACTCGCTGCCGAAGCTTAGAGTATTAAAGCCTGTCAGCTCCAACCATACTCGTAGCTTCGTGATACTGCTGTGGCGGCAAAAGCAGCACAGCAGATTCAATCTAGGCGGGCTATATGATAAAAAAAGGGGAGTGAATGCTGTTGCTGTTGAGTTCCGATCGCAACGCAACGCAAATAGCTAAGCAAGCAACGCAACCTCGAGCTCGGTGACAGCAAGGAGGGCGGCGACAACACCTAAACATTGTGACCTTGGGCTAGTGAAACTGAGGGAGCAGGTCGCGGCGAAAGGTGGTGGAGCGCCGTGTGTGGTAAATCGGCAGAAAGCTCGAAGCTCGTTGCACATCAAGCGCAGGTCTCACGTTTGGAGCTCTCTGTGTGTGTGTGTTCTTCACATTAAACCGTTCTTCTACTCGTCGACATCCAGCACACCCAGTGTCCGTACTGATTCTTCACCCTAGAAAGATCAGCTCTGTGGTCACAAGCCACGACACAGAGATAATGCATCGTAATGCATTCGACAACGCAATGTCATGCCCTAGTACTGGGTACGACAGGCACAACATACATACGTCAGCAACAGAAATACATTGGAAGAGAGAAATACGAAATAAACAAAAACAAAAACAAAAAACGAAAAACAAAAACAAAATAAGAAAACAAATAAAAACAAAAATAAAAATAAAACAAAAAATGAAACAAACAAAACGAAGGGGAAATCGAAGAAACAACCCAACCGGAAAGGAGAGCCAAAGCTTGGAAAAGAAACATAATAAAATGAAATAAAAAAAGTAAAGTAAAACCAAAATAAGATAATCCGAACACGAGCCAAAAACCTGGACACGCAAGGAGGGAACAAAGGGGAAAAAAATACCCCAGAAAAAGACGAAAAGTGCTATGTACCTACTAGTCGGCCTGGTACCTCGCTACCCTGTCTGCCATCTCCTTCCTGCCTTCGTCCACCGCGGTCTCCCTTCTATTCCTCCTGTTGCCCCCCCTGCCCCCATTCCCTTGGACGGCTTTCCTTCTACTCCTCCTGTTTCCCCCCCTTCCCCCTTTGTGTTCTTCTCATTAAACCAAAATACCTTTAAAAGAGAGAAACAACAAAAGAAACCAAGACAAAATAAATAAATAAAAAGGGGAGCCAAAGCACGGGAGATAGAAACATACCCCGAGCATGAGCCAAAATGGACATGCAAGGGGGAAAGAAAGGGAAAAAATACCCCGGAAAAAAGAAACAAGTAAAAGAAGGAAGACTGGGAGGGCCAAATAAAACAGGCTCGTCACCTACCCACCATGCAAGACTCCCTTCATAAGGATAAGCTGTAGACTGCAGTAGAAGACGCCGGAGAGCCCACTCAAGCATGTTTTTGTTTTCAATAATTTTCGAGAAAAAAAAATCATGAAAGCACTCCCCAACCATGAGCAACCGCGCCTCATCACCATCATGACCATTATGGCCATCCATTTCCTCTTTGTTCTCCATTTTTTTGCCCCGCAATGTTTTAGCATTATCATCGTGTGTCTTTCGTCGGTGAGGTAAAGAGTCGCTCGTCGTGCGAGTACTGACAGTAGAATTGATGGTATATATATATGGTATGATACAACCGGTCGCCCCGGTGGCGTATCAGGTTATCCTCGAGCCTGGTATAGGTCAGTTTCGTGAGTTCGAGCCCCGCCGAGTGCATACTCGTAAAAATTCGTTGAGACTTTTTCTCGTGGACAAATTGACTTGCGGAAAGCGCGAGAGCGTGAGTTAGCAACACTCGATGAACAATCGACGAGCAGTGGGATTGCTGAACTCTGTGCGCGATAAAAATTGAAGGCAAGAACCGGGGAGGAGAAGGGATGACACCCGTGTGTTAAAAGGCTTAGTTTGGGTAAGCTATTGGTTAACCTTTTGCAAGTGGTCCAACGGACTAATACCCCATTAAAATCCTTAAAAAATGGCGGCGTCGACAGACCATGGGTTTTTGGGGTCGTGGGTTCGATCCCCACCTCCACCATAATAAACTTTTTCAGATTTCCCCATGGCGAACTTGAAAAATACTCTCCCCGGTATCCCCAGGAAATGAAACGGCTGGGATATTGACAGAGGTCCGCCGTATATCCGGCCGACCTGCTATCCCGCCGTTTCAGGGGGGGAGAGTGTTAAAAGGCTTAGTTTGGGTAAGCTATTGGTTAACCTTTTGCAAGTGGTCAAACGGACTAATACCCCACTAATACCTTAACACGTGACCACGGCTTGTCCAGAAGCTGGAGAGTAAAAGTGTGCTAAAAAAAAAAAAAAAAAAAAAAAACAAACAGGATGATACTTGAGTCTAATACCCTCAATGATAGTATCATGATAATTAATGAAATTAAAATACACTCCAGCTGTGAGATCAAATATTTGGTCGAAATTCATCTTTGCAAGCTGTGTGTGATACTCCGATCGCGCGTGTTACGGGCTGTGTGTCCTCATTACACTGATTAAGGATATAGGTCGGCGACTCCCCTTGCAACTAGAGTCTAGCTGTCAGGTATTTTAGTACCGTCGTGAGCAAAGGTAAGCGTGGGGGTAGCCCCTTTGCTGCCTACCGGGTCTAAGCTATCATCATACTATTATACTCGCACCAGTGGGTGACTCAGTATCTCACTGACCGAACACGTTATGATAGATAGGTGGTCAGTCTACGTACCACGTTAGTTTGGCACAACGTAGCTAACCATCCCGTTAATGATTCAAATCGAAAAATGAAAACAGCACGAAAGACTGCCTAGTCTATAACCGCAACAGACAGAGGGGTCAGACCCCAACCCACTGCATGCAGAGAAAACCCCTCAAAAAGGGACCTAAAAACAACACAACCCCTGTTAACTGTTGTTGTTCTCCCATTACCTCGAGCATGATCAAGTCCGTGGTCACAGGACAGGCTCCAGTCACTCTGGAGCTAAGGAAATCCCCAGGGAAAAACACACACAACCCGAGGTGGCACACGCATATATCACAGCTGACGCAATTCGTGCCTCCGCCAGAAAATATGAAAGTGAAATCGGGAGTCAGCCTACGACGTGCCAGGCCCATACTGGTGCATACGTCTCACTACGCGCACCTGGACAAACCGACCATGCCGCTTGCCGCCTAAGAAAGACTACCACGTATGTGTTGCACGTGGTACCCATCACTACGAACACGCACGACAGACGCAAGTCGATTGGAAAAAAGAAACAAACAAAAGATAGATAAAGGAAAAGAAATGAAAGACAGATGAGGGAAGGTAAAATAAAAATAAAACGGAAAGAAAACACAAGAATGAGGTGCCGTACCTTTGGTCTTGTAGCCTTGATCGTTTGGGATCCTTTCCGACCCGGCAAACGAGCCGAGCCAACGGCGTACTTCTCGTGTACTTGGTATCGGTGATACACCAGACACGATAGGGCGGTCTACTTTCTACCACGATAATGTATTTTTTCGCAGTAGTAGGTTCGGGTGTCGCTTGCGCGAAGTGACCCGCTAGTTCCTCCTTCAGTGAAGTTTAGGAAGAGCTTACCACATTTTCCAGACAATCGCTTAAGCACACTGTGTAGAAGACGAAGAAGGTTTCACCCTGCATTGGTTGGTTGCTTTTCATTGAGTTGGGGTTGAAAAGTATATGTAAAATTTGGAAAGTATGTCAGCCATTTTCTCGAAAACGCGGTACTTAAGATGCCTACGTTTTACCGACGGCAGCAGTGCCCTGCCGTCATCATCTTTACAGTCATGCCCAAAACAAGAAATAACGAAGCTAACGACCCCAACTTGCGCAAAGTGACCCCCCAGTTCCTTCTTCATTCAGCAGACTTCCATTAGTGAAGCTTACCACATTCTAAACACGATCGTTGTGACACACTGTGAAAAGGACAAACAGGTTTTCACCCAGCATTGTTGGTTGGTGGCGTTTCAATAAGTAAGAGTGTGTGTGTGTGTGTTCTTCACATTAAACCGTTCTTCTACTCGTCGACATCCAGCACACCCATTGTCCGTACTGATTCTTCACCCTAGAAAGATCAGCTCTGTGGTCACAAGCCACGACACAGAGATAATGCATCGTAATGCATTCGACAACGCAATGTCATGCCCTAGTACTGGGTACGACAGGCACAACATACATATACAGCAACATAAATATATTGTAAGAGAGAAATACGAAATAAACAAAAACAAAAACAAAAACAAGAAACAAAAACAAAATAAGAAAACAAATAAAAACAAAGATAAAAATAAAACAAAAAATGAAACAAACAAAACGAAGGGGAATCGAAGAAACAACCCAACCGGAAGAGTGAAGAAGCATGAACCATATTTCGAAGAGTATATGTCAGCCATTTTTTTAAAAAAGCGGTACTTGAGATACCCTTGATTTTCCGACGGCAGCGGTGCTCTTCCGTCACCACGACCGTCGTGTGCCCGATACAAAAAAAACGAAGCTAATGAAACAAGCAAACACGGCAATACAGCACGCAATACAGCACGCGGTGCGGGGGGGGCAACACACCGTTGTTTCAAATTTTCTTTACGTCGAACATCTTGAGTCCGTGGTCACGCCAAGGTGTTGTTGGAGCCCTAAGAAAGTCAGAACAACCAAATGAGTCAATATTCTTCCGGGAAATACTACGCTTTCCCGCTGCAAAACGCACGATACGAAGAAGGCGCAAAAGCAAAATAATCCAATATGCGAACTAAACTCACATGGCTGCAGGTATCCACTCAACTACGGCGTAGACTTCTCCAGTTAGTTCCCACAACTAACCAAGCTCGCGGCTACAAACTACAGCAATTGAGCTGCCTGCACGGTACGAACCGCACGGAAATTGTGAGCACAGACGAACGCGCCTGCTGTCTGGAGTGCTGTCAGAGTGACGACCCTCGGGCATGCAGTGAAGAAAGAGCAATCGAACCAACATTCACCTTGCAAGTATCAATGATAGCCCCGTCTTCCCGGGTTATTTGACAGGTTGCAGCGCAGCTACAACGCCCGTGCCTGAAAATAAAAAATTAAGGGGGGTCAAATCCCATTTAGGTCATATAACTCTACCAGCTCTACAAAAATCAGTGACGTAAGTAACATGTACTACTGCCTCTTGAAAAAACCCTTAAAAAAGACGATCGCCGCTCTCGTGATGATGGTGTCATGTGGGCCCTGGGTCTTCGTGTGCCCGTGTGCCATCCTCCTGCAGTGGCTTTCCTTGGCCGCCTCATCGCCTTAGCTCATTCAGCCTGCTCATTCGCACTTGCTCTCGTTGCACTCAAATCCAATTGGTTCCCCTCCTCCTCTGTCCCGAAAAACAAAATGCTCCCAACGAACATCGAGCATTATTGCTCCCAAAAAAAAAACTCACCCACATAGTATATTACGAGTACCTACAACGCAGCTTGTAAAAAATAGTTTTGATCCGAAATTTGTCGAACTCACAGCTGACAGGCAAACGACCACAGCAACGGAGTCAGGAACCACAGCAACAACGAAGCACGCCATCCACACGCCGCCTACATTCCTTTAGAGTCTTTTCGGGGAAACAAAACACTAAACGATGTGATACCGGGACGAATGCATGCCACCACTGGTTTCTTCCGTGGATACTGTCTACTTAGTACCACCTTCGCGTGGCGCAGCACTATACCCACTGAGCAGAAAGGAAACGACACACTGCAGTAAGTAGTAGCTACGATAAGGCAAGCGCTTCGAGGCGGCCATGAGGAAAGCATCGTCGGGGAGAAATTGAGATGCCAATTTCAAAATGATGCCAATTCGGATATTTTGTCCCTCATTTATTTCCATTCATTTCGTTCGAGTTTCAGTCTACATACATACACACGTCTAGATCCAAGAATAGCTCGGTCGTATACCTGCCCTAGATAAAAAAAAACGCACTTTTTACTGGCTTGTCTCGCTCAGCATCTTTCCGCGTTCACGTCGAGTTGCGGGATGGATACGGTAGGGCAAGAGGCGTTGGAGACGCCCCCCGAAGACGCGGCGCTCGAAAGAAGCTATCTGACCAAGAATATCAGTTTCTAGATTGCTTTCTCCTATAGGAACTCCAACACACCTAAAAAATGGTTTGGAGAAAACACTGCAACTTAAAGTGCTATATACCATGTACCTCGACGAACACTCCTGTGGTGTTTATCATAGGTACAGCATGCATGAAACGAAACAGATCGTGAAACAAGGGTGTGTGCACAATTTTGACGACGTTCGTATTTTGTGTGAAGGGCCCTATCGTCTAGAAAACGAGGAAAAAAACCCAAAAACTGCTGTGCTCTACTACTTCTGTCGGAGCTCGCGCCATCGGGCACGCGCGACGAGACAGTTTTTTTTCAGCTGCGGGAGGGGGGTATTACAGGAACCGTGTCCGATCCGCACTGCGAGCAGCTTCGAAGAATCGCAACGCAAACAGCCCTTTGGAGCCGCAATGTAAGCAACCTCGGGGACCCGCAATGCAAGCAGCTTGGAGGAATCGCAACGAAAGCAGCTTCGAGGCTCGCGCGTGGCACGACGTCATGCACTCACCCAGAGTAAAACCCTTGATAAAAGCAGGATAAAGAAAAAGCCGGATTCACTCGTGGCTTTCCAGACCGTAATACCTGATATTGCCATCCCTCTCGATTTACATCCCATACATACTTACATGTAGACGGGTAAAAACGTAAACATCCGTTCGATGGGAACAACACACGCTCGCTCGTATATATACAGTACAGGGAATCATTATGCTTTGTTTTTGAACGCCACGTCACATCATGTATATATCTCATTTAGAGACTCCCGGCGACGGGGGACATCAAAAACCAAAAAGATTCGAAGTTGAACACCCCCTCGCCATTTTCTCGATTTGTACAGATTTTTCAACGCCCTGACCCGTTTTTTATGTTGACCTCCGTTCCAGGAGGCGTGTCGAGTCGTGGATTCAGATCCTCCTAATCCTCGCCTACGCCCGAGTCATTCTACAGAAGCCCCCCCCGACTTCTCTTCAACTAAATCGCCAGTGGTGTTAGAACTAGGTCCCGGACGTATTTACTGACACACGGTGTCCCGCGACACCCCGATATCGTCGATCGTTAGACCTTTACACACAAGAAAAAGTATGGGTACCTTTTTTTGTCGATAGCATCCTTCCTTGAGTTGAGCAGCCATAAAACAATCGTTGAAGAAAATGGCTCGTGTTGGAGGGCGGGCTTGAAGTAGAATTAGTCGCCCAAACGTTTGTGTTTCCGGGACAACCTCGCTTGGGATTAGCGAGCGATAGTGTCCTGACGAGTGCTGCGAGGATATAATCGGATTTTTGGCGCACACAATTTCGGAAGGATGGGGCGCCTTATCCCAGAATCGGTGGAATGTCTAGTTCTTGTGTGTAGCACGAAAAAAAACGTCTATTATTGTATATACCTTGGTCTGTACTACATGGGTCAAGGGTTTGTTCATTGGTGTCCGCTCAACGACTACTCGAAATCGGCAATTGGGTGAGCCATTGATTGAGCTTCTTAAGCAAAGTACGTCGGAAAGAAAATTGTGTGTATGTAGCGTGTCTTGTCTCTCGCGTGCCGAACACTCACCGTTCTCGTCTCCGACGACCACGACACACCAACCCTCCGTTGCAGCAAGTTCTCGCACGGCATCCGTAGGCTCGAAGATGGACGTAATCACCGCCCAACGCTCGCACATCTCCGAATCATCGGGACGGGGGAATGTCTCGGGCCGCTGGGAAGTGTCCAACCGTTGCCCCTGGTACGTCCTGATATGTGTCATCTTGAAAACTTTCCCGCCGGTAGCAGAGGATGCGCTCTCCGCGCCGACCTCGACCACGGCGAGTTGTCTCGCGAGGATAGGTGGCAGCACGATCGGGTCATCGATGATCATTTTACCCTCGCCTGTGGAGAGTTGCCTCTCGAAGGGAGCGTGCACCGTGCTCACGTCGTCCCTGGGGTATTTTGCATCTTGCATGGTGTCGCAGTCACTATGCTTCTGTTTTCCGATGACGATGGTGGTCCAGGTGGCTCCGATTCCAACGCCGACTAGTATCGCCACGAAGTACGCAAGTAACTGGTGCATTGGCACGCCCATGGTGGCGGGGTTGGGCGCTCTCGTGCCTGTGGGCGAAGTTGAGGCCACAGCGGAGCGTTTGGGGGTATGGTATGGCCTTTCGAGTATATATGGCGTGAGGTGATGTGATGTATTTGCTCTTTCGGTGTGGACAAGGCGGGCTCCATGATAAAGCGACGACGCCCGATACGAATATATATATATATTTGTCATGGGTACGGGGGTGAAAGGCCGATGATCTCCGTTTTGACACCACTTTTTGTTCCAATATGTAGAGTGTGCGTGCGTGTTCTACTGGTACGTGCCTGTCTAATTTCACCACACAGTCGTTCTAGGATAGCCCCCCCAACTTTTCTTTAATGAAACTGCCGGTTTTGAAACCAGCTCCTGGCCGTATCTCTGGTGCCCGTTGCCACCTCGATGTCATTGTTTGATAGACCTGCCTTTGTAACCAGAGACATACATACATGCATGAAGATATTTTGCTTTGTATCGAAAGCATCATTCCTTGTGTCGAGCAGCAACGCAACGTTCGGTAGAAACAATCGCTGGTTTGGAAGGGGGCTATCGTAGAATCCACAACCAGACGGCTGGGTCCGTCCCGACGCTAGTGACACACTTTGTCGTGTTCTTCAACCATTCAAACCGTGGGACATCAGTGGGTGTTGGGGCTAAGTTATTTGGCA
Organism: Undaria pinnatifida; assembly: GCA_012845835.1. Taxonomy (NCBI): domain Eukaryota; class Phaeophyceae; order Laminariales; family Alariaceae; genus Undaria; species Undaria pinnatifida. The sequence continues at coordinate 3,495,582 of JABAKD010000003.1, forward strand.
CGTAATACGTGGATTGTCTTCGCATTAAACCGATACTATTCCTACCCAGAGACTACATCATCAGCAATATCATACCATAAATATCTCCGACTCTAAAAGTGATATATCGCCACTATTCGCCAAGCTTCCCAAACAAGCCACTGAAAAGTAGTCATGTTGTCGGGTAGTGCTGTCGAATGTTATACCATTCAGTTACGTCCAACTGCCATATACTTTGTACGCTTAGTACGCCTTGACATACGACCTTTTTCAAATGGTCGTGATTATATAAATAAATGTTCATCTGTGTATTACGCTGATAGTCAGGCATGGTTGTTCCAGCAGACATAACCTGGCATAGGTTTTTGGTTATTCATTTTTCTGCCTTCATACCGTAATGGTTGGGTTCTGTCCTGAGTAGTTTTCTAGGACCTAGGTGAACACCACATCACCCATTCATCTAGTTAGACGACCATAAATATAATATTACTATTTTTGCTCTCGAACAAATCATGACACTGAAAAAAAGTATACACTATGCCTCCATGACATAAACCTTATAATATCCCTTCATACATAGCAAAAATACCTCTCTGACGACATCCTGCAAAATTATTTCCTCCGTTACCTCTCTGCTTACCTTTTCCTTGGGTGTTCCGCATCACTACTACCACATTTTTTTTTTTTTGCCATGGATGAAACCAACCCCAGCCAACACCTCATCTTTAACTCATACGAAATACCGGTCAGAATGCCCCTTTATCACGTCACTGTAGTTGAAGAATGGTTGACTTAGTTTTCTTTACATGTTCTTATTTCGGCAAGTTTTAGGCATGACCAGAAACCTTTCACTTCATTTAAAGTTGGCAGCCTCCATAAATAACATGATCAATGACAATTTGAGCTAAAGGCACAGCAATAAATTTACATGACAGCATCCCGCCGGCGTCGGAGAAGAACCCAGCTAGGTTTCGAATGCAAATTCTGCAGGCGGATGGGCATTGCCGCCTTATCTGTCCTACAGTCATCTCACGTTACCTGCTACGTGGTTATTAGGGGTTGCCGTTCGCCCCGGTGGCGTTTTAGGTTATCCTAGAGCCTGGTATAGGTCAGTTTCGTGAGTTTGAGCCCCGCCGAGTGCATACTCGTATAAATTCGGAGGAACTTTTTTTGTGCACAAATTGACTTGCGGAAAGCGCGAGAGCGTGAGTAAGCAGCACTTGATGAAAAATCGACGAGCAGTGGGATTGCTGAACCCTATGCGTGGTAAAAATTGAAGGCAAGAACCGGGGGAGAGAAGGGTCGAAACCTGTGACCACGGCTCGTCCAGAAGCAGAAAAGTAAAAGTGTGAGAAATAATGAAAGAAAAAAAGGGGTTTCGCCCTTTTCGGGACAAACATTTCTGGCAAGTTGAGCTCCAGAAGTAATGTTGTTGTTGTTGTTGTTGTTGTTGTTGTTGTTGTTGTTGTTGTTGTTGTTGTTGTTGTTGTTGTTGTTGTTGTTGTTGTTGTTGTTGTTGTTGTTGTTGTTGTTGTTGTTGTTGTTGATGATGTTGTTGTTGTTGTTGTTGTTGTTGTTGTTGTTGTTGTTGTTGTTGTTGTTGTTGTTGT